>CM028358.1:44462471-44631673 GCA_016618105.1 Dendrobium huoshanense | reverse complement strand
CCTTAAGAAAACCCTTAATATTTTTTATTCTTGAGCTTGAAAATCAAGATTCATAATTCACCAATTTTTGCATTAATCATCTATTTGATATGTTTTATGAAAGAAGTTTTGAAAAAATTAGTATTTCTTTTTCTAATTTATTCCTTAATTTAGATATTGGATTAAAAAGTTTTTGAGCCTTTAAAAGAACTTAAGCTTGGATTAATGATTTCTGAATTTCTAACCTTTTCTGGATTATGCAATGTCAATCCATTATTTACTAAGTTTTATAAAATCAAGAGGTAACTTTCTCATTTTTAAAGTCTTTTTGATCAGGGTTCATTTTGTTTGTTTGTGCCCTTCTCTTTTTGATAATGTCAAAGGGGGAGAACTTACTGTTGTATTTGTATCATGTTGTAACTTCTTTCAAAAAAATTAAAATAATAAAAATTTTATCTTCTCCTATTTTAAATTTTTTTCTGGTGAGGGGGAGATTAGGAGATAATGTTTTCAATTTTACAAATTCAACCAATAATATTTGTGATCATTAAAAAAGGGAGATTGTTACAACTCGAGCTTATGAGTTTATATGTTTGATGATAACAAATATTATGGCTCACTTTTTATTGTCTACCTATATTTATAATATATTTGTGTTTACTAACTTTTCAGGATTACAATACATCTTATAAGGCTCAAGTTTTGGCAGACATGTTTTATTTATAATTTTCGTTATTATATTTTTTGTTCTATGCTTGCTTGTAACCTTGCTCACTTATTTCTAGTTTAGAGTTCTTTGTTTTTGATTACATCATCTGGGACTTTCTATTAATCAGCCTGGACGATCAGTTAAAATAAAAAACCTAATTAGGGCATCCTGGTTAAGGCATCCATCTTTAAGCACATCATCTTGGACGATCTTTGTATCGACCGGGATAATAGGATCAATTTAGAAAGAATCAGCCGCCAGATCTATTTAGGTATTATTTATTTTTGGATATCATCCACGACATCATCCTGGATGATGAAACACAATTATTCCTAAATTAATATGATAATTAAGGAGTAATTAAGGCTTAATTGATACGATCACATCATACTGGATGATTGTAGGATCGGCCGAGACGATCAGTTCAAAAACCTTAGTTGTTCTTAGATGATCACATATCGGATAGCTTCTATTCAGGGTGATGCTCTAGACGATATATGTTGATTTGAACTAATTGTACATGACGATATAATATCGGCCTGGACGATATGAATAAAAACCTTATGATCATCCCAAATTGTGTTGACTAATTGAGCTTATTTTATATTGATCGTACATGATGATATTTATATCATCCTGGATGATAATGTCAGTTTATTGTAATTAAGAGCTCATTCGGAGCTCTTATATTTAAGCTTTGACAAGGGACTTTGTAAGTGTCTTTTGGAGCCATTGAAGCTTCATTCTTCTGGAGGAAACTTGAAGAGAGAGCTTAAAAGGGAGAGAGGAAAGGGTGGAGTTTGAGAGAGGGAGAAGATCTTTGGAGGGGGTTTCAAAGGAGTGTGGAGCAGTTTCCATACGATTGCTTCGGCGAGCTTGCACCTTAGTACCGTCGGATTCAAGGCTCATTTTGATAGAAGTTTTGAGAAGAATATGATCTCTTTGGTGTCAAAGGGTCCGGCTACTCCGCCGCACCGAGGAAGGTAGAAGTGATTTTGTAAGGGATTCTCTGCTTTTCTGTGGGGAAAAAGGAGAGATACTATGGTTAGTGCAATATTCGAAGGGTGCCTCTGAGGAGTGGACGTAAGACAAGATTTGACCAAAAAATAATAAATCTGGTGTGTTCTTTCATTTTATTGCTTCCACATTTAATTTATGCACTTTGATTTCTATGGTGAATCTTGGTTTTGGATGTGATTGTATTTTTAGTTAAAGAAGTTTTAATATCCAATTCACTCCCCCCCTCTTGGTTAGCCTTGGGACCAGTTCATACGGGCTTAACATCGCTAACGAGCTTTTTAGTGCCATCAGGGAACTTTTAAGTGGTATTAGAGCGGGATTCATAAAAATGAGTTTTTGAAAACTTTTAAATTTTGATCCATGGCTAATTTTTGTAGGGCTTGAATTTTTTATTGAATGAGATTTAAATTTAAGTTAACAATTTTATTTGAATGTTGAGATTATATTCCAAGAAGATGAGGTTTTATGATTTTGAGTCTGCCTCATATTCTAATCTAAATTAGGCAATATGTGACAGTAATTCAAATCTAACTAATGCAGTGAAATACCTGGACTTATCTTGGCTTCGATTGAGGAGCCAACTAATCACCTAAGCGGTTAAAATTATTAATATGATTTATTTTATGAAAGAGTGATAAAGGTGTTATTTAACGAAGTTTGAGGTTTGAGAGAAGAGGGAAGAGGGAAGAGAGAAGAGAGAGAAGCTCCACAAATTAAGGAAGAATTTGGAAGAAGATTTTTGAAGATCTCGGGTTCCATTGTTGGAGATGGATGAAGGTGGCCGGTCATCCAAGGATGACTGGAACACCAAAAATCTTCTTTCTACCAGGAGTCCAATCATGTTGGATTCAAAAGGTAGATTCTCCTTTAAACGAACTTCTTCCTTTCAATTTTTGGAATCTCCTTTAGTCATAAAAGAAGGAGGTTTAAATGTTATGAAGAAACCATTGCCGATTTCATGCAAAGGTAAGGAAATCATTTCATTTTTGAATGATAAGCCAAAAAGTTGGTCGGCTATCATTGCTAGAGCAAATGATAAGGAAGCATCTTCATCTGGAGGTAGTTTTGCTGAAATTTTGAAGAAGGATCCTATTACTTCTTCAAAAATGGATACCCTAAATGTGTGGATTAAAAAACCACACATTAAAATAAATCTTTGTGATATTAATGATAATATTGGTGATGAAAATGTTGTCATTCTTGACAAGGATAAGGAAAAGTTAAATGTTCAAAATTTGAACAATTCCTTGGTTGTTAAAATTCTTAGGAAAAACTACCCTTTTTCTAAGTGTCCTTTTGAATTAAGAAAGCAATAGTCTAAATTTGGAGGCTTTCATATTACATTGCTTGGTCTAGATTGGCTCCTTTGTTCATTTCAAACTCATGAAGCCATGGAGGAAGTCCTTAATGGGGGGGCCTTGGCTTGTAGGGGGTTTTGTGGTTGGATTAGACATTTGGTCTCCAACCTTCTCTCCTTATTCTTTGAATGGAATTTCTTCTCCAATTTGGGTTCGTCTTCCTCATTTGCCCTTACATTGTTGGGATGAATCCAATATCACTAGAATTATTTCTAGAATTGGAACTCCACTTTTATTGGATGGTAATATGTTTAGATGGGTGAGGAGAGAGTTTGCTAGAGCTTGCATCCGAGTTAATTTGAATTCTAAATTCCCTGCTGGAATTTGGGTGGAAGGGATTCATGGTAGATTTTTTAAAAAGTATGAGTATGAAAATCTATCTTCTTTTTGCTTCAAATGTGGGAAAATTGGGCATATTATAAAGGATGCAGAACCTAGAGTCCCGCAGCAACTGTGCTCTGAAAATCTCCTCTGACTCATGGAATCGGAGAAAAGATGATGCTATTGGAAGATACTCGGATTGGTAATATTCCAGTGATGAAATGGAAAGGAGCTCCACCTAAGATAAAAAAATAGGTAGAGGGAAAAGGTAAATCTGTTGCTGAATTGGTAGATATGGATACTCCAAAATGTATCAAATCACCTGTAACTTCATCTGAAAACGTTGGGTCGACTTCAGGAATGAAGATTTTTGTAAATCGATTTGTGAATTCGAATGCAATCCCTGGACTGTATCGCAGTGTGATAAATGAAGATTCACATAATTTGATTAACAACAATGTTCAATCGGTTCTGGATAAATTAAACGTTTTGGATGGAGTTAAGATGTCTGGTGAAATTCCTAAGCTGGATGTATCCGATTCTTTAAATCCTAGGAGGAAAAGACCACATATTAAATTGGATTTAAAAGAAGATGAAGTTACATTATCTGATGATGGAAAAGCAGTGAAACTCAAGGAGGAATTGGAGGTTCTCAATGCCAAAAGATTGTCTGAATCTTTGGTCATTAAGGTGTTTGGGAAGGAGTTACCATCCCATATAGTAGCATGGGAGCTAAGAAAACAATGGAGAGAGTTTGGCCAATTCCATTTTACCACTTTAGGTAAAGGACGGTTTCTTTGTTCATTCTCTTCTGAAGAGATGATGGAAGGTGTTCATTCTGGAGGACCATGGTATATAAATGAACACATTATAGGGATGGAGAAATGGTCTCCCAAATTCAACTCTTCATCAACAAATAGGCTTTCTTCTCCTATATGGGTTAGAATGCCTCATTTTCCTTTACAATGTTGGGATGAGAAGAGTATAGCTTGTATTGCCTCAAGAATTGGCAAACCAATCATGCTAGATGGAAATATGTTTCATTGGGGAAGAAGAGAATTTGCTAGAGTATGTGTGAGAATACAACTTGACCAACCACTTCCCCTAGGCATTTGGGTTGATAGCATATGTGGAAGATTCTATCAACAAGTGGAGTACGAGAAGATTTCAAATTTTTGTTTTGATTGCGGGAAGGTAGGTCATAAGGAGAAGGATTGTTTGCATATGACAACAGTCCTTATAAATTTGGAAGATAATCAAGGATCTAATAAAGTTATGGAAAAGGAACAGAAAGACTCTAAAGAAATGGCTTATGGTCCATGGATATTGGTTGGAAATAAGAAGAAAAAGATTCCTATTAGAAGCAATAAATGGTTCAACCCAAATTACACCAGATTTCCAAAAAAGCTGTTTGTTCCTAATAAGAATTTTCAGTCTGAAGGGGAAGCAAACTCAGCAAAACAGCCTAAACAAGTTTCTTCAAGAAAACCAACTGTTGATGAGGACCAAATAGAAGATGGAGAGATAAATAATTCTGAAATGCTTCAAAATTTCAACACCATGGGGAAGGGTTGCTTGCGAACTCAGGTTTGTCCTAAGGGACTACCTGTGAACTCAAGTATTCCCTATCAAAACACAGATGGAGTAAATATGGAGAAATCTTCTGATTTTACTCTTCAGGATATCAATTCCAAAGGAAAGGGTTGCTTGCGAACTCAGGTAATTCCAAAGGGAATACCTGCGAACTCAAGTATTCCCTATCAAAACACTAAAGACAAGAATCTGGAAAGTGAAAAGAAGCAATTGGAAATGCAAAATATTTCAGTTATGGAAGAAAATAAACTTGCTTTAATTGAAGACACCTTACAATAGAAGAAGTATTCCGGTTTGATTACAGAGAATGAGAAAACAGGAACAGAGCCTGATGTTCTTAAAAATAATAATAAGTTCTCTTTACTGCAAAATGTGAATGTGGAAGACATGGAAGAATCAACTAAAGATAATTCTTTAATTGGCAAAGAAGATAAAAAAGTGGAGCAAGATGGTACAATTGTTAAAAACAACAATGACAGGAAGGAGTTGGGAGAGAAGTCTTCATATGGAGAAACTAAATTCAAATTGCAAAAAGAATTGAAATCTTTGGGAAATTATTCTATGAATTCCAAAACAAGAAAAGGTGAATCCAAAAATATTTGCGGTGGGCCCAATCCCACCTCAAAGAAAAAATGAGCTCCCTCATTTTTTGGAATTGTAGGGGGGCTAGGAAGGTGGTAGCCTCCAGGTATTTGAAAGAGATAGTAAAAGATAATGATGCATTGTTTGTGGGTCTTATGGAAACAAAAGTTTCTTTTATGGACCGTAATAAAGTAAAAAAATTTATTGGTGATATGTGGGACTCGTTTCTTCAACCAGCTGCAGGACTCTCAGGTGGCTTAATGGTATGTTGGAGAAAAGATTTGACATCTTTTGAAGTTTTAGAAGCAAATGATCAGGTAGTAGTGGGAAGACTCAAAATCAAAAATCAACAAACCTGGATGTTAGCCACGGTTTATGGAAGCAGGGAAAACATTAAAAGAAGACAGCTTTGGAGTGATTTGGAAAGGCATTATGATGACAATTACCCTTGGATCATAGGGGGTGATTTTAATTGTATAACTTCCCAAAATGATAAAAAAGGTGGTAGGAAGTTTGTACATTCTCAAGGATCTCAAGATATGATTTCTTTCATGTCCAGAGGAGATCTTCATGAAGTTGGATACATGGGGCCAAAATATACTTGGTGTAACAATAAAAAAGGAGGAGGAAGGATCTTAGATAGATTGGACCGATGTCTTATTAATAGTGTGGCTTTAAATAAACTCCAAACGACAGTATTGAAGCACCGTTCCAGGATAGCATCGGATCACTGTCCTATCTCCATCAGGATTTTGGCTAACAAGGTTTCAAAAAGAAGGGAGTTCATATTTGAAGACATATGGCTAACATATAAAGCTTCACACTAAGTGGTGTTAGCTTCATGGAGAAAACAAACTAAAGGATCTGTCAATGAAATTCTCAATTCCAAATTCAAAAAACCTTTGAGATCCTTATTTTTTTGGAGCAGGGAAACACATAAAAATCTGTTGGAAGTAAAACAAAAACTGAAAATTGAAATATTGGAGTTACAAGAGGAAGAAATTAATTCGGGAGGTCTCTCAAATCTGAAATGAACTATTTGAGATCCAAAATTGTTGAATTCAATAACACATTGGGAAGGCTTAGTATATGGTGGAAGCAAATAGCTAAATTCCATTGGTTGAAGGACAGTGATGCTAATTCCAAGTTTTTTCATATGTTTGCTTCAGCTAGAAGAAATGCTAATAAGATCAACTTTGTGAAAAATGAGGAAGGAATCATTTGTGAAGACAAACAAAGTATAGAAGAAGTTTTTATCAAAATTTTCAGCAATAAATGGAAAGCAAGGAGCTGTAAACTAGATGGATGGATGGATTCCTCAAAAAAACTGAATCAAGAAGATTGTGAAATTCTTTGCAAGGAATTCTCTTTGAAAGAGTTGGAGAACATTATTACAAGCTTGGGATCCAATATTTCTCCTGGTGCAGATGGCATCACCTACTCTTTTATAAAATCCTATTGGTCTATCATAAAACAAGATGTATGGGCTGCTGTCAAAGATTTTTTTATTTCAGGATCTCTATATCCGGTTTGGAAAGAAACCAAAATAATCTTAATCTCGAAGGTAGATTCTCCTTTAAATCCTACTAACTATCGACCAATCAGCTTGTGCACTGCTATCTATAAAATAGTGGCCAAAATGCTTTTAAATAGAATGAGTTTTTTGTTCCCTAAAATCATCTCTATTGAACAAAATGCTTTTATCAAAGGAAGAAATATGTCAGAACATGTTCTCCTAGCTCAAGAATTTTTTAATAAATTTAGACAATCTAGAGCTAGGAAAGGTTTGGTAGCTATCAAAGTTGACATGGAACAGGCCTATGATAGTATGTGCTGGGCAACTCTAGAAAAAGTAATGGGTTGGTTTAGCTTTCCTATGGCTTTTTCAAAATTAATTTTGGAATGTGTAGTATATCCAAAATATTCTATCTTGATTAATGGTGAAAGCTCGAAATGGATAGAGGCTGAATGTGGATTTTGACAAGGCTGCCCTTTGTCTCCATTCATGTTTATCATATGTTCTCAATTGCTAACAGAAGAATTTGGAAATATTGGAAAGAATATTGGCATTAAAATCAATCCAAATGCCCCTACCATCTCTCATTTAATGTATGATGATGACATTTTGATTTTTTCTAAAGCTAATAAGATTTGTATGAATAGGGTGAACAAAATCTTGAAGAACTACTATAGTTGGACTGGACAGAAGATCAACTTGAAAAAATCTGCAGTTTTATTCAGCAAATCAATGAAGAGAAGAGAATTTAAAGCCTTACTCAAAGTGATTAACATGAATATGGTAAAAGAAATGGAGTATTTGGGAGTTAAGATTGCTCTTAGAAGATTGGTAAAGACTGATTTCAGCAAAATCATTGTGAAAGTAGCAGCAAAAATGAATATTTGGGGCACTAAACACATATCTTTAGCAGGTAAAATATCCTTGATAAGAGCTTCAATTCTATCTTTACCTACCTACCTTTCTAGTCATTCTTTGATCCATTTGGGGATACTATATGAAATAGAAAGAATGTGTAGAGACTTTCTTTGGAATAAAAGAGATGATAATAGGGGTATGAATTATGTTTCTTGGAATGCATTATGTAAACCAAAGAATAAAGGAGGTTTTGGTATTCAATCTTTGGTAGAAAGGCTGGGACCTTTGAGGTCTAGACATGCTTTGAACTTTATTAACAATCCAGATTCTCTTCTTAATAAAACGTTAAGGGCCAAATATGGAAACGTGCTATGGAAAGATGCTAACAGTTTTGGTTACTCATCAACGTGGAAAATAATACTAAATGGTGCAGATTTTTTGTTACCTGTAATGAGATGGACAGTATCAAATGGAGAATACAATGACACCATCAAAGATAGTTGGATTCTTGATAGGACTTGGATAAATGGCCTACTTTTGTTACTGTTATTGGTCTTGATTTCAGCCAAATTTCGGACTTCGTTACAGATGGAAAATGGGATATGCAGAAACTGAAGGTTTGCTTTAAACAAAGTCTAATAGAATTAATCAATTCTATTCCAATTCAACCAGAACAAATAGAAGATAAATTGGAATGTATTAAGAAGCTATCAGGTAAATTGATTGCAACAATGGTTTATGAAAACAAATTTGAAAACATTGATGTAGATAAAGATTTTAAATGGAGAAAAGATCTAAATCTGAAACCAAAAATAGAATTGTTTTGGTGGAGATTAAGCAAGAATGGTATTCCAACCTTTGCATACTTATTATATAAAAGACTTGCGGATCATGGAGGATGTCCTAGAGGCTGTCTTGAAATGGAGGATACAGAGCATGTATCTTCAAAATGTTTTTTTATCAAAAAGGTGTTCAAATTATTGCCAAAATGGCATTTTAACATACCAGATTTTGACACCTTAGATGGTTGCTATCAGGTTTTGTATAACTTGGCTTCTGTTAATCCGTTTTTGGGTAATCTTTTATGTTCTGTGATTTTCTACTGCTGGAATAGTAGAAACAAACTTGTTCATGGAGGTAAAGATGACAGCTGTGCAACTAATTCTTCTAGATCTATTATCCAAACGGTGTCTTCATTTGATTCCTTGTTAATTCAGGAAAATTGGGATGCTATTCAGCTGTTCAAGCTGTCCAAATCCTCTTGGCATCCTCCACCCCTGGTTTGGATCAAGGTAAATGTAGATGCCTCAGTTTTTAAAAACAATATTATAGGAATTGGAGGAATTTTCAGGGATTGCAAAGGCTGAGGAATAGCTTCTTTTGGAATTCATTATCAACATTGGGATAGTGCACAAATGGATCTATTAGCTATCCTTGCTATCATGAATTATATACAGGATTGGATGCTTGAAGTTGAAGGGATAATGATTGAGGGTGACAACTCTAATGTCATCAAGGTATTTCAGAATGCCTTAAAAAAACCTTTGATTGATGAAGATTTTCTAAAGCCTAAGGATTTCGATTTTCTTCTTAATTTTAAACATTTCATCTTTTCTTTTGCTAATAGAAATTGTAATAAGTTAGCTCATCTTTGTGCTAACTATGCCCATTGTTCATCCTTCTTTTGGGATGATTTTTCTACGAATAATGTTCCTCCTTATATTTTAGATTTATTGAAGGAGGAATCTTCTTGTAAGTAATTGGTAATAAAATTTATTGCTATATGAAATTTTCAAAAAAAAAAAAAAAAAAGATTATCTGTGTCCCAACTCAACTCGGAATCAAAATCCTATTGTCAAAGAGATTCCTATAAATTCATTGCAATCTGATAATACTTTGGGACCTTGGATGCATGTGAAGTTCAAAAATAGGAGAAGATTTATTCCAGAGAAAAATTATTTTTAAAAGGTTTCAACCATGGAGAAACCAAAAGATGGTTGTGTTGCCATGGTAGATGTTGAAGGAGACAGGAAAACAGATTCTGCTATTTCTGAATTTCAATTTGCAAAAAACAAGGAAGAAGATGAAAAGGAAGTTAGAGGTGAACTTCCAACCGTCCTTCAAGCTAATTCTGAAACATTAAAATTCAAATCCCTCAAAGGGAGGAGAATTTTCATACAGAATTAAATCAGGAAATTCAGATTTTAAATCCTGAATTTAGTTTGGCTGCTTACGTGGATGGAGGTAGCAATAACTTGAAGACCAACAGCAATTTGAATTCAATTTCTGAATTCAAAAATCCGGGTATTGTGGAGGAAAGACGGGTAGTAAGAGCTGAAGTTCTTAATTCAACTCAAAATGCTAAAAATCAGAATGACATGGCTGAACCCGTGAAAGACAACTGCTCCATTTTGGGAATTCAAAATTCAATTTTTGAAATACCACAAATCATGGAGGCAGATAAGGTTGTTGAGGAGTTAAATCCAGATTTTTCTACATCAAATACAGGTGGAATAATTGTTGTTAGTCCAACGTATTTGCCTAAGATAGTTGAGGATTTGAACATTCAAACTCCACAAACGATGGAGGTTGTTATGGAGAAGTTTGAGAAGGAGAAAATTTCAGTTTTGACTCTTTCTAAGGCTGCAAATACTTCCGGTAATATTTCTAATTCCATCTCTCCTTCTTCTACAATCAGTTTGAAATTCAAAAAAACCGCTTTATTAAAGAATAAAAAAGGTTCTTCGTTGGAGCTTTTTTCTTCTGGTTCTAAGCACAAGCTGTTCAAAGAACTACAACAGCTAGGTCCGGTGAAAGATCAAACTAGAAGGAGGTTTACTGATCAAAGATTGAAGAATGATTTGAAATGTTCTTCCCACACATTTCAGTAATATGTTACCCAAAATTCTCAGCTCAATATGCAATGCCGTGAGAGACATTAAGATGGAAATTCTTCTCAAAGAATTTTCCAATTATTTTGTTTGGTATTACAGAATTGGTATTTAGAAAAGACATCTAAAATAATTATCTTTGTTGTTCATAGGTATTTTGAGATTGTCTTATCTTTTTTGTAATTTTCTTTTGTTTTTCTTTTATAGCTGCTTTTTTATTTTGGCATTTTTATTTTTTAAACTTAATATATTTGTTTATGGGATCGTTATTAGATCCTATTTTTTAACCGGATGGGAACTCTGGGATACTAAAACCAACCCTCGGGTTGTTTCAATTTATTGGTATCCCCTGCATTTCAACGGTTTCAAAATAGGAAATAGCGGGTTTCATTTCAAATTATTAGGTATAAAGATAACAAAATTGTTTTCAATAAGGATCCTTTTTCTCTTCAACAAGGATCTTTAGTTTTTTATTTCCTAGTTTGCATTAGGTTGTTATTTCTTTATTACTAATGTAACTTTGCATTTTCTCAAAAAAAAAAAAAAGGAAGTTTGAGGAAATAAGGTCCACATCTAGAGTAGATCCCAATTAGTTCCTTGACTTATGTAGGGTAATTGATGCTTGAAATAAAATTTCATTATATATTTTTTAATATTTTTAGTTGATTTCTAATGTAATATATGCAAATTAACTCGATATATTCATAAAATTTGTATAAAAAGTTTTTAAAAAGGCTTTAAAATTTGTTTTATCTTGGTGATTGCACAACTTTCTCTTTGATGGGACTGCACCCTAATAGGTCAGGTGGTTGCTAGAACTCGTATGTAGGGAGGTGCTTAACAAAAAAGAAAAAGTAATAATATAATGCATGCGACCCTTGGCAAGCCTGAGCTTAATTCTTAAAATTGTTAGAGTTTTTATCTGAGATTAAATTTTTTTTAATTAAAGTAGAAAAATTTTATCTCGTGCCCTCATGAATCTCCGATCGTTCCATACTAAAACAAAAATTGGCATGTAATCGAAAAAGGCTAGAAAAGACATGTAATTTCTATTGCATAATGAAAGTAAATAAGTAAATCAAATTAAATAAATATATTTTAAGTCCATCTCGCAAGTGCCACTTAATAGTACAATCTAGAGTCTATATAAATTAAAAGTGGCTGAGTACCATTAATAACAACTCTGATTCTACTCCAAGGACTGACACAAGTAACTTTGAGAATGAGATTCTTATCGGTCTTCACTTCTTCATCCTTCTATGAGCTCCTTGGATTCATCTGGTCAAGATATCCAAGGGAAAGAAAACTTGGATTCTTAAAATTATCTAAAATTGGATCTCCAAATGAAAAAGGAACTCTCCTCTAAGGGATGTTCCTTTCTCTTTGGATTCCAAATTGGATTTATAACATCCCATCTCGAAAGGTCACTTTTATAACTCTTAATCACAATAAAAATACATCAAATTATATAGAAAAATATTTAAAAATCTAAACTCAAGCACCACCTGCAAGATTATCCTAAGTAATCAACAATTAAATTGATATCACAAGCAGTTATATATATATGAAAATGGTTAAAACTCAATCACCATCACACATGGTCATGCTCTTTTTAATTTAAAGGGGATTTAGCATGTGTCGCACCTACAGAAAATTTTTAATTTTAAAGCTTTAATTTATGCCCCATTTATTTTGATAGCACTATATAGCCCAGATGGGCCTCTTATCTGACCCGCACGACCAACCCATATGCCCCGCGTTAGCCTCTGCATGCCCGCCCTTTGACCAATGAGACCTATTGTAGCCCGCCAGCCGACATGCCCTTCCAGTCTGCATCCTTCAGGGCAACCCGCCCTCTCGCCCACTCGCATGATCGCCACAGCCTGCAGACACACATATGGCAGGGTTTGAACCCTAGCCTTGTGCCCGCATGCTTGCCTGACCATCAAGCCAGTTAGCCAAAATTATCTTCATTTGGATGTTTTTCTATTTATATTATAAAAAATAAAATATAAAAATTAATACTAATTAATCTTATTATTTTGAAATTAATACTATTTTATTTAAGATGAAAATAATTAATATATTTAGTTTAATTTGAAAATGAATTATTAAACTTATTAGTTTATTTTAACAATAAATTATAAATATATTTAACTTAATTTAAAAGAAAATCTATGACAAATATTACACTTTTCTATTTAACCTATAATAATACATAAATTAATTTAAAATAAAATAAAATAAAATATTAAATTAATAATTAATTTAAATAAGTTATTAAATTAATAATTATTATATAATTTATTTAATAGTTAATTAATTAAAATAATGTATTAAATTATTGATTAATTAAAACAAAATATAAAAAATTAAAATTATTTATATTAAAGTATTAATATTAATAATTATTTAAAAAAGTTATTAAAATAATAATTATTTAAAAAAGTTATTAAATTAATAATTAATTGAAATAAAATATCAAACTAATCTAAAAAAATTTAAAAATTAGTTAAAATAAACTATTAAAATCCACTTGAAAATATATCGTATATATTTCGTCGAAATCCATGAAAAACCCTCCGAACAAATATTAGATTTTTCTATAATTATGTCAAATCAACGTAGATGGGACTTTGTACTCCCTAAGGTACCTAGAGAGATAAATAATATACTTTATTTAATTTTTTTTAGATGAATGTATTGAGAAACATCCCAACCATCAATAGATTTTATAATTATAGAAGGCATTGAAGGCTCACTAATCACACACTTATCATATCTCTATTTTAAATATATTAAATATTTCTTGGGCATTACAACTTATCCAAATTTCATGTTCTTCTCTAGCCACTCGTTAACGGTGATACAATTTTTTAATTCATGACCTAACATCTAGTGCTATGGGCCCCCAATATATTCAAGGCTCAAGATTGGGTAGAATAGATTATGTTGTAATAATTTTTGTAATACTCATTAATGTATTTTTTATTTTTTTTAGTCAAGTCCTGTAAGGGTGTTTGGTTGCTTGGTGGCCATCCACACACACATTCAGAGGGAGTGAAATTGAATCAAAATAAAAAGTTCAAGTTTTGAACTAATCGTACTGGACGATTCGTTATGATCTTAGAAAATAGTAGCCAATATTAATTTAGGCAAGGATTTAAGATTAAAATTTTATTTTAATCATCCTAGATGATCTAGATCATCCATCAATATAAATCATGCCAAAATTAATCATGTGATTAGGGAATTAATTATGGTTAAATTATTCAATAAGATCATCCTAGACGGTCTATATATTGTACCGTACAATGTTTACCAACATACATGATTTTTCCTAAATCGTCCAAAATGAAATACCTTTTTTTTTTAATCATCCAGGACTCAACTGGTGATCTAGCAGAACTCCGGGCATCAGGTGGTGTCCTAGTGGAGCTCGAGGCCTCAAGTGGTGGTTCGGCAGAGCAACGATGTCAGGCGATGGTCTGACGGAGGTGAGGGTCTTAAGTGGTGGTTCAGTGGAGCAATGACATCAGGAAATGGTCTGGAAGAGGTGAGGGGCTCAAGTGATTGTTTGACAGAGGTGAGGGCCTCAAGTGGTGGTCCGGTGATAGTTCGGGCCTCAGGTGGTGGCCCGGTGGAGCACAGCACCTCAAGTGGTGGTTCGGCGAAGCAACGACGTGATGCGGTGGTTTGGCAGAGATGAGGGACTCAACTGGTGGTCCGGTAGAGCAATGACGTCAAGTATTGGTCTGGTGGAGGTGAGGGCTTCAAGTGGCAGTCCAATAGAGTAACAACGTTAAGCGGTGGTCCAGCGTAGGTGAGGGCTTCAAGTAGTGGTCTGACGGAGCAACGATGTCAAGCAGTGGTCTGGTGGAGGTGAGGGCTTCAAGCGGTGGTCCAGCGAAACAAAAACATCAGAAAATGGTCTAGAGGAGGTGAGGGCCTCAAGTGGTGGCCTGGTGGAGCACATAGCCTCAAGTGGTGGTCCGACAAAGTAACGACGTCAGGATGTGGTCTGGCAGAGGTGAGGGCATCAAGTGGTGGTCCAGTGGAGCAACAATATCAGGCGATAGTCCGGTGGAGGTGAGGGCTTCAAGTGGTGTTCCAATGGAGTAACGACATCAGGCAGTAGTCCAACAAAGGTGAGGGCCGCAAGTGATGGTCCGGTAGAGGTGAGGGCCTCAAGTGGTGGTCTAGCAGAAGTCTGGGACTTAAGTGGTGGCCTGGTGGAGTATAATGCCTCAAGTGGTTGTCCAACGGAGCAACGACATCAGGAGGTGGTCTGGCGGAGGTGAGGGTCTCAAGGGGTAGTCTGGTGGAGCAATGATGTCAGGCAGTGGTTTAACGGAGGTGAGGGCTTCAAGCGGTGGTCCGGCAGAGCAATGATGTCAGGCGGTGGTTCGGAGGAGGTGAGGGATTTTAGAGGTGGTTCGGCAAAGCAACGATGTCAGGCGATGTTCCGGCAGAGGTGAGGGATTCAAGCAGTGGTTTGGCAATGCAACAATGTCAGGTGATGGTCCGGCGGAGGTGAGGGCCTCAAATGGTGGCTTGGTGAAGCATAGAGCCTCAAGTGGTTGTCCGACGAAGCAACGACGTCAGGCGGTGGTCTGGCAGATATGAGGGCCTCAAGTGGTGGTCCGGTGAAGCAATGACATTAGCCAGGTCTGGCGGAGGTGAGGGCTTCAAGCAGTGATACGGTGGAGCAACGACTTCAGGCGGTGGTACGATAGAGCAATGACTTCAGGCGGTGGTCGACTGAGGTGAGGGCCTCAAGTGGTGACCTGGTGGAGCACAAAGCCTGAAGTGGTGGTCCGATGGAGCAACAATGCTAGGCAGTGATCTGGCAGAGCAACAATGTTAGTCGGTGGTTCGACAGAAGTCTGACGGTGGTCGAAAAGGAGCGTGGAGGCAAGAGCGATATTCGATCTCTCACTTGCTCTCTTTCTTGGAGCCCCCTCCTTAAGAGAAAGTAGGGGTCTATTTATAGATTTATGGAGTGGAATGCCCAGTAAATAGGTAATAAATCAAGGGTAAATGGGGAGTGGTTGCATGGACGACCGATATTGAACCCCTTGATCGTGGACCGTTTGATGGACATTTGAATGTTTTAGTGATGTCAGAATTCAGTGATTTTGGGCTCATTGGATTTGTCTCATTGAGCTAATCGATTTGACTATAAGCACGTCATGTTTGGAAACCGTTTGATAATCCAAATTGTTGTTCGAACCCTCTAATATCACTTCAGACCCTTGATTTGGACTCATTTGGGCTCAGATTGTGTCAAATTTTTTGTCGTTGGGTTCGTATTTCTGAGCCGTTCAGTTCGACTATAAGTTTGCTGAAATCAGAGTTCGGATGGCTCCAATTTTAATTTTGGAATTTTCCAACTTGATTTTGCCTCGAGATTCATGCCCGATCAAAATTATTTTTTAATGAAGTGTATATATATATATATATATATATATTAGTTCAGAGTTTATATTTAAATTTTAAAGTAGCTAATTAAATTTTCCACTTCAAAATATCATGTAATCACAAAATTCAACGCAAATCCTAGAACATTGAAATAAAGGGTTTAAAGATAATTAATAGGTTTATCATGGTGAAAGAGGGAAAGAATATCATGTATATTTATGTAATGGCCTCCGCACTCACATTCATGAATTAATCATAGTATTCTCTATCTTTCCCAATGAAAATCTAGAAATATTTATTCACTTTTAACCAATCCCTTTTGTAAATCATAAACTAAAATCTTTAATTGTATCATTATAAATTAATAATGATCTAGTCCCTAAAGCTCCTCTTGAGATGTAATAAACTATAAGAGAGCATTTACAGGAAACTTAAAACACTAGCAAGAAAATAAATCTTATTTTAATTATCTAAAATTAGGAGAAACATCTTTGGGACTATGGACAAGTTTTATTCAAATTTATTTTTATTTTCAAAATGATAGTTGAATGTCATTTTCATCTTTCGAGATTATATGATATTCTTTATAATATATTTGATAATGAAAATTGATATATAATCAAAAAAATTATGTTGATCGAGCATGAATCTTGAACAAAGATCAAGATTGGAAACTTCAAAAATTAAGTTGGAGACCATCTGAACACCTTCAGTAAACTTACAGTTGAATTGAACATCTAGAAAATAGAAACCAAACAACACAAAATTCGACTCAATCTGAGCTCAAAAGAGCACAAATCAAAGACCCGAAGCGCATTGGATGGTTCAATCCATAATTTTAATTACCAAATAGTTTTCAAATGTGACATGCTTATAATTGAATCAAGCAGCTCGGTGAGCCAAATCCAACAAGCCCAAGATCATCAAGTTCTTATATCACTAAGACATTCAAATGTCCAGTACATGGTTCATGATAAAGGGATTCAAGATCAGTCATCCATTCAAACCACTCCCAATTTATCATGGATCTTCCTACTATTTACATGTCATACCACTCTCAGAAAATTATAAATAGACCCCTTATTTCTCACATAAGGGGACAACCAAAGGAGGCCCAAGCATGAAGAGGAAGAAAAGAAAGAGAACTCTATTGCCACCAGACTCTTCCTCAACCACTACCAGACCTCTGACTGACAGTCAACCGACGCAGAAGTTATGCCCGACCACCGATTGATGCTGGCAAAGTTCTACCCTGCTGCCAATTGACGTCGAAGTTCAGCCCGATCACCTTCTAACATAAGAACTTTGCCCGATCGCTGACTAATGCAGTAGATCTGCCAGTCCACCGACTGACGCCAGAGCTCTATCTGACCATCTACTGAAGTAAGAGTTATGCCAGGCCACCAACTATCGTTCAAGTTTTACCCAACACTTGACAGACACTGGAATTCTATCCCAACGCCGACTAACGCCAGAGTTCGGCCCGAATGCCGACTGATGCTTAAATTCTACAAGATGCCGGACTTGTTCTTGCCGCCAGATTTGTACATACCTGACGCCGAATATTCGCTTGTCACTAAACTTCTGCCTGTATTGGACTTCTACCCGAATCCAAACTTTCTCCTATCGCTAGATTTCTACTCATCACCAGAATCCCGTCGGACTTCTACTGGACACAGAACTTCCGTCCATCGTCAGACTTCTACCAGTCACCTGACTTTCGTTGGACTTCTACCCGACACCAAACTTTTGCACGTCATTGGACTTATGGACTTCTACTCGATGCTGAAATTTTATGGTCGCTGGACTTCTACGCATCGTCGTACTTCTAACTGTTGCTAGACTTCCACCCATCACAGGATTTCTACCCAACATTGGACTTCCGCCTGTCAACGATCCTTCTAATCTACTTCACTAGACAATAGTCTTTTTGACTACGGTTGCCCTCCAACTACGGTCTTTCTAACCTTCGTTTCCATAGAACGATCCTTCCGAGCTTCCGACCCCTATCGTCCACTGATTATGGTCCTTCCGACCTTTGTCACTAGACAATGGTCTTTTCGACCTCCGTCAACCACCGACTATGGTTCTGCTGACCAAACAAACTTATCAATACTGATTCATACAAGTCCCATCACATAATGCACGTTATATGATGTGTATTTATTACATCAATCCAAGGCCTTCCCCCAAGGAAGGGCATCATTTTTAATCAACTGCAAATAATAGTGGATTCATTCAAACTAGGCCAAGCCTCATGGCTTTTCTCATTTTCAGGTTTATCCACATAAAAATCTTGGTGTCTCTTATCAATATTACATACTCACTTTTATCTAATTGCGTGCTGGATCTTCGTACATAGATAAGATGTTAAAATTTATATTTCTCTATCGCCGAGAATATTTTAGGATGCAACAAAAATGATAAAATCTATTTATATTTTTAGATAAATAGTAAAATATCATTTTTATCTTTAGATATAGTATGCTATTCTTTATACGGATTTAATTATAGGAAAATCATGTGGCAATATATTTTTCCACATTATCAAACAAATTTGATATCTTTAATACAACGGAGAAGTATTTCATTTGAAGAAAACCTACGTGAGTGGATATTTTAACATTTTCTCAAGAGCCAATTTGGGAAAAATGTAATAAACCATTGTTCTTTTTAATCAAATTGCAATGTGGATGCATTTATGGACGAAGGGAAAATAGAGTTATGAAACAGAGTTTATATACTAATATGTTTTAATGGGAATATTTACTTAATATGCCATTCATCTTTATTTAGAGATGATAGAATTTATCATAAATTCTTATTCAAATACATATGGAATTAACATGCTTAAATTTCTTCAGGCAATATTATCATACTATTTTCAAATTTAATGAATGAAATAAAGAGGCTCATTCTAAAAAGTATATATGTTAAACTAATTTATAGACTAAATTAATGTACAATTTACTTAAGAAAATAAAGAAAAAATCAAAATATTTTTAATTCAAACTAGAGAGAATATTTTTAAATTGTGAATGTACATAACCATCATCATTATTCTCATCAACATAGAACTCTTCAAACATTTTCATCAGGGATAGCTTGTGCTCTACAGACAGCACATTCATTTTTAATCATCAACCAATTTTTGATGCATCCTACATGATAGATACGGTCGCAGCTCAGGATAGCTCTATTCTCCTTCAATTTGATCTCTTCCTTCAATACATACATAAGTAAATGAAAATTAATTAAATGTTGTACATTAAAATAAATTAAGAAAATAATAATTTAATTAGTACCTAACATATGGTGCAAATTATATTCTCCTTTGTGGTTGTTAATCGACCCAAACTATTGATCAAGAAATTAGATATGCGTTCTTCTGACAATCTTTTACTAGCTCTACTACTTTGATTTGGTGGATTCTGTGATTTCAGAACAAAACTAATTAGCAGTAGAAACTAAACTAAATAATATGTGAGAAGAATAAAGAACGCTCACTTATATGTAAAATCATGATTGTTCATATGATTAATTACCTGCTGCTCTGGCGCTCTCTCATTAATATCTACGGCTGTAGAGTGTATCCTTGTAGTATTAGTATTGCCTGAGCGCATACGAGGAGGTAATTCATATCCTGAATCATTAGTCAAATAAATGAGCAGGGAGATGCAGATTGGGAATGAGAGAGAGAGAGAGAGAGAGAGAGAGAGAGAGAGAGAGAGAGAGAGAGAGAGAGAGAGAGAGAGAGTGCAGAAATGAAGAGAAGAAAAGAAAAGAAAAGATGTGCGTACTGTGACGAGGAGGACCAGTCTGCATCGATGGCCTAGGAACAGATGGCATCATCCATCTTGTTGAAACAGAGTGCATCATCTAAGGCGCGGGAACAGAGCGCATCTGTGGTGTATAAGCATAGCCTATAGTAACTGAAATGTTTGTAAATATTAGTGTATCATCTAATCACTGTTGCACCCAAAATCCACCTTCCATATATAGCTCGTGAAACTGAAACAACTCTTCAAGAAAATTAAGAAAGCAAGTCGTCAAAGAAGAAGAAGAAGAAGAATAAGAAGACGAAGTGTGGAGTCGCTCGTGAGTAGCGGATGAGAGAAACTGGGAGGAGATTTTAGATCCGAATACATATTTCTGTAACATTTATAGATGTAGTTCAAACTAACGGTAATATTCAATTATGTTTTCAAATTAATAAAACTCTATCTTTGGAAACCAAATCAAATTGATAAAATATATTTATGGAAAGCAAATCCTCGAAATTGCATCATATCTGAACAAAGATTATTTATGATATCTGAGTTATTCTATCGGTTTATGAAATCTAAAATGAATAAATTATTCTAACGGTTTATAAATTTAATTATTTGTATTAGTAGATAAATCAACTACATTAAATATAAATAATTAAGCGGCTAATTATGCTTAGCCGGACTCTATACTTTACTAAAAGTCTATATATAGCTATCTCCTGTAACAGTGAAAACATATAATAGAAACAACTTTCTCTGCCATGTCTTGTCTCTATTTTTACATCTTGCTCATTGTCTGAGGATACTCTTTCAAGAATCCTCATCTTCTACATGGTATCAGAAGCAGGCGATCAAGAATCGTGATTATGGCTACCACGGCTTCATCCCTGGTCGAAGAACGTGAAGAATCTGCATGTTAAGATCATCCAGTTCTTTCCTCAACCCTAAAATTTGTTATCTCTAATCTCAAGTCCATTGTACAAATTCAACTTGCACCCAAAAATTATTCCATCTGGCGATCTCAAATCGCCAAAGTTCTTCGTGTGAATGGCTTTGAATCTTTTCTTGATTTGAAAAATCCTAAACCCCCTCATTTTCTCTCTCAATCCGATGGCTCTTCTTTATCGCTAAACCCAAATTTCTTGCAGTGGATCCTCACGGACCAAAATCTTTCTGCATCAATTTGCTCTACCATTTCCACTCCTGTTCTTCTGTATATCATTCATCTCGATTCAACAGCGGCCATTTGGAATACTCTTGAAACTCGTTTTCAATCTACTAATCATTCTAAAGTGATTCAATTAAAGAACGAGTTACATCACATTTCTCTCAAAACGCCTCAATGACTCAATGCCTAGCTGATATTAAATCTTTGGTTGACAATATCGCTTCGGTCGGATCCACGTAGATACCAAAGACATCATACTTTACATACTTAATGGGCTTCCTCCCACCTATCAGTCCTTTAAAACTACCATCCGCACCATGTTAACCCCCATTAGTCTCGACAACTTGTATGCTCTTATTCTCAGTGAAAAGATCAAAATAGCTTCAGACACATCTCGGCTTTCTTCTATACCCGATCCGAACATTGCACTCTACTCCAATCATGGACGAGGTCGACGGAACCGTGGCAGGGGTGCAAATAATTCCTACAACTCACAGAAATCCAATCCGCAGGCCTCTGTTACCTGTCAGATATTCTTGAAGAAATGTCACGGAGCCTCCTCCTGCTGGCATAGACTAAATCCACATTATGTTCCTCAGAAGGGAACAGCTCTACCACAGCTCTCGCTTCAGGAACTTCAAGAAATCCCACCGAATGGCTTCTTGATTCAAGTGCTTCATCACATCTCACAAATTCCCTTAATTACTTAACAGTCTCAGCTCCATATCACGGTCAAGAAGGCATCATTATTGGAGACGAAAGCTCGGTTAGCATCGCTAACTCCGGCACAGGTTCGCTGTCAATGCCTGCTCGTAAGCTTAGACTATCTTAAATCTTTCATACTCCAAACATTCAATACAACTTAATTTCTATTTCTCTGCTTACTAAAGATAACAACATCTCCATTACTTTTGAACCTAATGGTTTTTCTTTGAAGGATTTGACGACTCACGAAGTACTTCTTCGTGGACCGTGCAGTAATAGCTTGTATCAAATTCCAACAGCCAGTTCTCCGTCCCAGCAACACGCTCACTCAACTGCTCATGCCGCTGCATTTTCCTGGCATAATAGTCTGGGACACCCAAACAATACTACTTTGCATTCTATAGCTTCTTCTTTCCCTCATCTGCATATACAGTTCAATAATTTTTGTACTTCTTGCAATATTTCTAAAGCTCATCAATTGTCTTTTGAGAATTCTTCAACACGCAAGACAACTATTTTAGAACTTTTACATTCTTATATATGGGGTCCAGCGCCTAATATTTCTATGCAAGGTTTTCAATAATACATTATGTTTGTTGATGACTGTACGTGATTTACGTGGATATTTCCCCTAAAGCATAAATCGAACATGGCTCATATCTTCTTTAACATTAAAACTCAAATTGAAAGGTACACGTCAAAACAAATCAAATGTCTCCGCACTGACGGCGGAGGCGAATATCTTAATCACCCGTTCACAAATTTTTTGAAAACTTATGGCATTTCTCGTCAAATTTCTTGCCCCTATACTTCAGAACAAAATGGGGTTGCTAAAAGGAAACAACGTCACATAATCGAAACTACACACTCTCTTCTTCACACGGCAAACATGCCTTACTTTTACTGGCCTGACACTATTCTCACGGCAGTCTATCTTATAAATCACATGCCATCCACCAATACCAAGAACACCTCTCTGTTTGAATTGTTACATAAAACCAATCCAAACTATACCGAACTTTGCACTTTTGGATGATCTTGCTTTCCACTTCTTCCATCTCATGCTCGTCACAAACTACAACCATGGAAAATCAATCTCAATTGCCTACATCACCTACTATCAAGCGTCATCATATGATAACTCGTAATCAGACAGGATCATTAAAACCTGTAGCTCACCTGAACCTACTTCACCAGCATGCTCTCGACCATGTCAAATCTGATCCTACTACTTACATTGATGCTATTAAGTATCATGAATGGTGAAAGGCCATGGCAAACGAATTTCTTGCATTACAACAATAGGGCACCTAGAGTCTGGTCCTTACACCTAACGCATCGGTGCTAGGATGCAAATGGACCTATAAGACAAAACTCAATATGGATGGGTCCATAGAAAAACATAAAGCTCGACTGGTGGCTCTAGGAAACAACCAAGAATTCTGTCTCAATTATACTGAGACGTTTAGTCCAGTGGCTAAATTACCAACCATTCACATACTTCTTACAATTGCTTTATCTTGTGAGTGGCAGCTACATCAACTGGATGTTGCAAATGCATTTTTACACGACAATCTCACGGAAATGGTTTATATGAAACAAACTAAAGGGTTTGAAGATTCAATTCATCCAAACTACGTATGTTGTCTACACAAAGCCATCTACAGTCTAAAACAGGCTCTGTGACAGTGGTACAACACTTTCACGGCTTACCTATAGTCTCTTGGCTTTACCAACAGTGCATCCGATCCTTCATTATTTTTATTTAACAAAGACAATGTTCAATTATTTCTGCTAATATATGTTGACGATATTTTACTTACTGGCAATAATACTAACATGCTTGCTAAGATCCTTGAACAACTCAACTCCAAATTTTCTATGAAGCTTTTGGGTACAAAACACAATTTCCTTGGCATACATACTGATCATCAAACTCATCAATATTTCCTATCTCAGACGGTCTATGCCACATCCCTTCTTGAATTAGCCAACCTCATCAAATACAACCCAGTTAACAACCCAACCTGTACCAAACTCCATACAGATCTTCCATCGGACAGCATGCTCTTTGATCCTACACTATATAGACGGCTTACAGGATCTCTTCAATATCTTACCCTAACGAGACCTGACATTTCATACAGTGTTAATCTTCTCTCTCAGCATATGCATGACCCATTAGCTCAGCACGCCTTTCTCCTCAAAAGACTCCTTCGTTATATCAAAGGTATGTTGAATTTTGGCCTACCTAATGCTAAATCTAATCTTCAACTTACTTCCTTTTCAGATGCGTATTGGGCTAGGGATCCTACTTCCAGAAACTCCACATTGGACTACTGCTCCTTCTTGGGCAACACTCTAATTTCTTGGACTGTCAAAAAGCAGCACATAGTAGCGAGATCCTCTACTTAATTGGAGTACCGTGCTTTAGCCGCTCTCACCGCAGATATCATATGGCTATGCAAACTACTTACAGAATTTGGCATTCCTCAATCACAACCAACAGACCTATATTGTGACAACATGTCAGCTATAGCTTTGGCTAACAATCCGGTGTTTCATGCTTGTACCAAACACATCAAAATTGATCAAAAAATTATACAAGATCATATGCTGAACAAGAACGTTTTTATAGTTCCTATTAACACTATAGACCAAGTAGCAGACATTTTCACAAAATCTCT
Organism: Dendrobium huoshanense; assembly: GCA_016618105.1. Lineage (NCBI taxonomy): Eukaryota > Viridiplantae > Streptophyta > Magnoliopsida > Asparagales > Orchidaceae > Dendrobium > Dendrobium huoshanense. The sequence continues at coordinate 44,607,095 of CM028358.1, read as the reverse complement.
ACCCACTGTACGATTTCAAAATTTGTGATTCAAATTGACGGTTACAGAGAACCCATCAGTTTGTGGGGGGATATTAGTAGATAAATCACCTACATTAAATATAAATAATTAAGCAGCTTATTATGTTTAGCCGAACTCTATACTTCATTATAAAAAAATTGCATAAGAGATAATAAATACATTTATAAAGATGCATATATATTTATATAAATAACTTTATTTTACTACAAAGTTATATTAAATTTTAGTTTTTTAGTTTATATATATATATATATATATATATATATATATATATATATATATATATATATATATATATATATATATATATATATATATATATGTGTGTGTGTGTGTGTGTGTGTGTGTGTGTGTGTGTGTGTGTGTGTGTGTGTGTGTGTGTGCGTGCGTGTGTGCGTGTGTGTGTGTGTGTGTGTTGTAATTATGGAGAGAATAAGGTTAAAATTTTGGTACATTTCTATGCAAGAACAAAGGTATACATTCCTAAAGTTAACTAGTGAATCATATTACTAAGAGTTTTTTTGGTTGCAGGCAAAAAAAGTGTGAACTGTTCTAAACATATGAGATTACATAATAATGATGTTCGGTTTGAAGTAAAACAAATTTGGTAAAAAATTTTGGTGCATTTACAAATTCCATCTTTTTTTTTGGTATATTTGGATTTCCTCATATTTGAGATAGTTCCAAATACATAGAAATAATATTATAATTGATGTCGCCCTCCACCATCGTCGGTTGTCACCAACCACCCATATTATTGACCACCACCACCCCAAGTAACCCCTTGGAAGTCTATTGCCACTGCCATCCACAACAGCTAACCTTTTGCCATTGCCTGTTGCTCGCCATCCCCACAGTCGTCGTCACTTGCCACCCATCACGATTACCACCTCTGCACACTGACTACCACTGTCGTTGCCCACCACCACTGTAAACGACCTCCACTGAGCACCGCCACCCATCATTTTTGTCGGCCACCGTCGTCGCTAATGATTCAACAACATTAGATAAGTATGAAGATTTATGGGTTATGATGTATGATATACGTTTCATCAATGAAATATAGTTTTTCATGTATATCCAATAAATTCTTATCATTTTTCACTAAAAAGTTATAAGAAAATTCCTTTTTGTTATTATCATGCATAAACTCAAATTAGAAGACTCGTTACTTCTCAAAGAAATTGAACTTCTCCCACACTATTTCTATATTTCGATATCCCAAATTTGAAAGTGTTATCTAACTTCTTAAATAACAGAGAAGATAAAGAAATGATGAATAGTACTAGGAGTGTCAAAATTTGATTTGACTTGGAATTCGACGTGGACCCGACTAAAAAAATTCCAGGTTTAGATCAACCCATTTGCAAGACGGGCCAGGTTCGAGTTCTGTAATATGATCCGTTTTAAAATCTGAGTTGGATCTGGGTTGACCTAGAAACCCAAAAACAAACCATAATGAACCATTTTACACACACCTGATGGCTAACGATAACTCACGCCCTCATCTCGTGAATGCCCACACCACTCTAGCCCTGAGATAAAGTCCATGTTCATGCTCTTTCTCTCGTCAGATCTATGGGAAGAAATATTCAAAAAGCTCTCTTTCGGTGAGAGAAATGTTCACTTCAAGCCAACATCAAAGATAGAGTAGAACAGTTGGTTCTCCTGTACTCCACCCTAGATGTTTTATCACTCTTAACATCAACAATCTAAGGTTGATGGGCAAAATCTAATACAACGGAGAAGCTCTCCTACTTGTTTCTTCTCCAACCTGAACATTGACAAAGATAATCTTTACTTCATTCAACTAAATCCAACAGCGGCAATAGAAGTTTGAGCTTTCATTTATTACCCACATTGTAAACGCATCTGATTTCAATAATAATGGCATTTTCGTCTCCATTTATCTAATGAATAAGCTTTTGTTTCTTATTTTCCATAAAAACTACAGCAGAACAATCATTCTTTTCCATTTAAATGACTTGATTCATTATAATTGTAATTTTTAAGGCTATGGTTTAATGAGAGGGATGACAGGCAATATCTTGACCTCTTGTTGTCTCAAATATCTAAGATGGAAAGCGATGGCATCTCTAGTGACCACGGAAGCCTTGTTTAGAATAGCAATGGTCATTGCCTCATCCCAGGCTATGTTGTTTCTTCTTGGGAGGATTCCTTGTTATCTAATATTTCTCTGGTTCCAAGAGCTCAAGAGTTATCGTTGGTCTGAACTAAATAGAGCTACATGTAATTCATACCCCTCTCTCTCTCTCTCTCTCTTCCAGACTATGCCTGTGGTCTCACTTCTCTCAAAACTTACCCATTTTTGAATCCAAATGGGTCCACGAGTTTGATCGGGTCAACCCGGTAACCCGCGTGGGTTGGGTTTAGGTTGAAATACCTGATCTGTTTGTAAAAATGAGTTGGGTTAGGGTTAACCCATTTAAACCTAGGTCAAACTGTGTTTGACATGAACCAGACCCTCAGACCTATTTTGATACCCCTAAATAACATTTACAAGGTAGAGGAGATGGTGCAGGCTAGAGGAAGAAGAGGCAGAGCAACATAATAGCACAATCTTGGCTTGAGGTGAATGAGGCATCCGTGGGTACTAGGTCGAAGCAAAAAAGTTTCCCTAAATTGAAATTACATTTATTTTAATTCAAATTAAATAAAAAAAGGTAAATTGATGCATTCCTTTTACACTCAGCAAATCAACCCAAAATATTCCTTTTACATTTAGTTCCTTTTTCAGTTAATCAAAAAGCCCCAAATTTATGTGAGAAAAAGAGAAAAAATTATAATTTATAATATTATATATAATTATTTAGAAATTCAATTATATGGCATTTAAATAATAATCCACTCAAACTCTTGATGCACATCAAAATGAGGTCTGATTCGAGCGCAGATGGGCTCATTTGAAAGTTCTCAATGATAAAAAAACACTTGTACAATATGTTTTGAAAAATAAAACCTTGATGAAAAAATTTTCATGCTAAATCTCAAGCCAGTGAGAGCTTGCCCATATGGAATTGTGTTAATATGTGAAAAATTACTGTCATGCTCATTGTATGTATTCCCATACATAATTTAACTCTTGGAATCCAGTGATCCAAAATTGATGATGATTTAGGGCAACCTTGAGCTATGAAGATTATCATTTCATGAACTTAAGCAAAAAGAAAGAAAATTAAACTTGATCGATGTGCATGAGCCCACCGACTGTCACTTTTAACAAAGGACCATTCTAGTGAGCATAAAGAAGAGTCCAAGGAATATATGTGCCAAAAATAAGGTCAACAACTTATATCATGCATGGAAGATGATAAAGGTAATATTTAGTCAACTAATTTTAATGATTGCAAATCATATCATGCAGCAAAACATATACCTCTCCACTCACCATGCTCTTTCATACAATAACATTATAGTAAATCTCAATCTGTCTTTTATAACTAATATCTTCCTCTGTAACTATTGAATTTATGTATTAAAATTACTTAAGAAAATACTCTATTTCTTCCTTGTTGTTATTCTCCTATCTATTTTTGCATAAGACTTATATATTGAAGTATGCCATGTCCCATAATCTAACTTGAAAGAATTATTATTTTTATCATTTAATATAATAATAACTAAAGCAATCTATATTATTTTATCAAAATGAATATCAGTTAAAATATTTCTACTTATCAAAATATTAATATATATCTATATCCATACTCTAAAAATTGTAGATAATGTTGCAAATCTATTTTCATGACTTATGTTTTGATTATTGACAAACACTGTTGATTCTCTTGGACTGCTTGTTGCTTCTAACTTTTTAGGAATCAAAGATTGGACGAACAGACGAAGCCAGCTCAAGATTGCATAGGTTGAGGATTGAGTCAGTCTGTACTTTATTTTTTCTCTTCTTGAGTCTATTTGTAATGGTCAAAGAGACTGATACTAAGTAACCCCACACACAAACACTTGAGAGAATTAGAATTTCTATTTTTTCTCATATCGGTTAGGACGATATTTACATCGTCCTGGACGATCAGGATTAAAACAGAAAGTCTAAATATGGATTGTTAATTAAGGCAGCCAACATTAACATATCGGCCTAGACGATACATGTATCGGCCAGGACGATAAGCTCAAAATAGAAAGAAGTTTCCGCCATAGACAATTAAGATATACTGTATTTTTAAAATAATCGGACAGGACGATCATTGATCGGCCTGGACGATATTCACAAATTATGCCTTAATTGATCAGGAAATTAAGGGAGTAATTAAGGATGATTGATACGATCACATCATCCTGGACGATCGCAGGATCGGCCAGGATGATATATTCAAAATCCTTAGTTACTTCTAGACGATCGGGATCGGCCAGCTTGTAAACAGAGCGATGCTCAGGATGATTTTCCTCTGATTTGAATTGATCGTCCGGGATAATCGTGAGATCAGCCTGGACGATCAAGCCAATTTTCAATCGTTCAGTTTTGCATTTAGGGCGGTGCTCTGGCCGATCTTCGGAGTTTTGTACTGATCGGCCAGGCCGATGTCCATATCGGCCTGGACGATAATGTCGACAACTTGCAATTAATGAGCTCCTTTGAAGCTCTTCTATTTAAGAGCTCTTGTTTAACATTTTGAAAAACCTTTGGCTGCTTTCTTGACCTGAGAAGGCTTTGAGGAGAGAAAGAGAGAGAGGGAGAGAGAGAGGATCTTGTGAGGGGCAGCTTGTGAGAGGATTCACAAGGGTTGCTTCAAGGATCGCTCTACTTGTTCTTCGTCTAGAGTTTCTCATCCGTGGAAGGGTTGGTAGAGGTAAGGAGTCAGCATCTGGTTGTTGGTTTTCTGCCATCTTCAGGAGGAAGCAAAAGGTGATAGGTTCTCTACCTTGCTGGAGTGGCAAAAAGGAGGTTCTTATGAGGGCTTCTCTGCCTAGCCGTGGGGGCTAAAGGAGAGTCACGTTTTGTAGTGCAATACTTGGAGGGTGCCTCCAAGGAGTGGACGTAGGTCAAGTTGACCGAACCACTATAAATCTCAGTGTTCTTGTTTTCTTGCTTCCGTATTTTAATTTCTGCATTTATTTTTTCTTATGGTGTGATTTTGGTTTATGTGATTTTTGTTCTTTGTGAAAAGAATTTTTTAAAATATCAATTCACCCCCCCCCCTCTTGGTTAGCTTGGGACTAAGTTCATAGGGCTTAATATCCCTAACAAACTTTCAAGTGGTATCAGAGTGGGATTCAAAAATTTTAGATAACATAAGGGTATTCTATTACCCGACCTCCCCTGTTCGATAACCTACCTTTTGATTTCTAGAAAACTCGCATGTCAACATTTTTACAATTTACTGATTATCGCATGTGGATGCTTATTCAAGAAGGTTATTCTTCACCTTCTCGTGAAATTAATGGTGTTAAAATTGAAGTTGCTTTTACCGAATGGACATTTGATGAACGAGATTTAGCTCAATTGAATGCAAAATATTTGAACTGCTTTTTCTGTGCTTTAAAATCTGAGAATTACATGCGTGTCTCTACTTGCAAAATTGATAAAGAAATTTGGGATAAGTTATGTATCACCTATGAAGGCACTAATGAAGTTAAACAATCCCGTTTGAATTTTCTTTCGCATGACTACGAACTTTTTCGTTTGAAATCTCATGAATCGATTTCTGACATGTATACTAGATTTATTCAGATAGTTACTTCACTGCATGCATTAGGAAAAGAACTTTCAAACTTTGAAATAGTAAACAAGATTTTGAGATGCTTGCCTTCGTCATATGATGCTAAAATCTCTGCAATCACTGAATCTAAGGATTTGAACACTTATTCTATTGATAACTTACTTGGCTCACTCATTGCTTACGAGCAAGGAGTGAATCAAAGAAATGTTTATGCAGGTGAGAAGAAGAAGGAGAAAACAGTTGCATTAAAGGCACATAAATCAGATTCTGAATCTTTTGGGTCTGAAAGTGATGAAGTTGCCTTCATCATAAGGCAATTCAAAAACTTTCTAAGGAAGAAACAAAAACATCATCAAAATTGGAGAAAAGGTAAGGATCATAAACATTCTAAAGGATCTTCTGATGTTGTTTTCTATGAATGCAGGAAACCAAGACATGTGAGAACTGATTGCCCAACACTTCAAGATAACTCAAGCAAAGAAAAGGAAAAAGATGAGGAGAAACCTAAGTCGAGGAAGGACAAGAAGAGAGTCCAAAAGGCATTCTGGGCAGAATCTGGTACTGACTCCTCTAAGACTGAACTAGAGGAAGAGACTACAAACCTGTGCTTAATGGGGAAAGATCATCTTGAGCAAAGTGATGAGGAAGAGGTATGTAAACTAACCTATGATGAATTGTTTGAGATTTGTGAAAAAATACATGCATCATACAAAAAACTCAAGAAAACTCATGCAAGTCTAAAATTAGAACTTTTGAATTTACAAAAAGAGCATGAAGTTATTCTCAGAGATCATGCAACGATTGATTCAAATCACATGGCTCTTCTTGATGAATTTGATGAGTTAATCAAAAAGCATTTGGAATTAATTGATGAACATAATGCATTAAAAGCTTCACACACCTCACTTAATTCTGATCTTAAGAAATCTAAAGAGATTGAGAAAAAATTGAGAATTGATAATGATGCATTAAAAAGAACTAACTTGAGGATTCAAAATGATTTGGATACATGTAAGAAAAATCGAATGACATCTACTTTTGATCCTAATTCAAAACCTAGGAAGAGGCATTATAACTCAAACCATTTAAGAAACCCTTTTCCTAGAGTTAGATGTTTTTCATGTGGCATGCTAGGACACATCTCACACACTTGCACCGTTCACTGTAGTACACATTAGGTGTGGAGACCTAAGGTGCATGATTCACAGCATACCATACCTGCATTGCATTCTAATTTTCCTAAGGAGGGGCCCAAACCTATTTGGGTTCCTAAATCAGACTGTTGTTGAGTTTTGTAGGTGTGCTCTCACCAAAGACCTTGTGGGAGCATAGGATAACTGGACATATGAAGGCTCGCAGCTCATAAATGCTTAAACCTGCTGCTTCAATAATTTCTTGAAATGTGTTTTTGTTTCAATGTGTTTTATTTCTACTTTGTTGTTGTTTTAGATTGTTTTGTTTTCTCTTTGCTTTTATAATTGGTTTTCCATATGTTGAATCTTTTCAAGATTTTAAATTTTTGAGTTTTGAAGAAAGTATTTAACTTTTCTAAATCGGTTAAAAGGAGAAACACCGTTAATGGTTTCCCTCCTTCTGACCTTATTTTGTGGTATGATTTTCTTCTCTAAACAAAAGTCTAACTCATTTTAACCAATGGTTTTTGAAATTAAGATCCTTTTTCTTTCTACAATAATTTATCTTATGCATAATAACCAAAGTTCTTATATATCTTTCAAGTTAATTAAAATCTTGCCTTTGCATTTATCACATGATTTTTTATTTTTATTTTGTGGATTGTTCTTCCCTATGTTAGAGAGAGAGCTCCTATTCTCTAATATTTTGAGGATATACTCACAACTAAGTTTTTTTTAAGGGTTTATTAAAGAGTTTTTAGCTTGCAAGAATTAAAAAGCAAAAAGGTCAATGATGCCAAATTGAAAAGAACAATATATACACAAAAGTTTATCAAAGAATCAAAAGATGCTCAAAGAGCCAATCAAAGTGACAAGAGGCATAAAATGAGCCCACTAAATACAAAGCTATCCTCTCTTTTCAAAACTTTTAAACTTAGAAAACTCATTGATTATTTGATGATTTCAAAGGCTTGATTTAAAATTTCTTGATTGAGACAAATTACTTTATTTTATTATTTATGAGATTTTTTCTTTGTAAACAAGTTTTGATTGGATCTTCTTTTTGCACAATTAGGTTTATTCTGAGTTAAACCTTTTTGTTTTTCAAAAGAAAATTCGTACCATAAGGAACGTCTGATCTAGGGTTAATAAAATCAGATATTTTACCTTTGTCTGATTAGGATTGGCTAAACTCCTTGATCTTGTGGAACTCTAAAATATTCATTTTTTTATTTTCATCATTTTTAGCTTTCTATTATTGTATTTTTGTCTGCTTTTTTTTTTTTTTTTTGAGGGCCTTGTTCATCACCATCTTTTCCTTGTTTCAAATTCTAGTCACATCATCCTTGCCGATACTTTTATTGTCCTGGACGATTAGACAAAATCTCTTCAAATTCCATCTTTTCGTCTGAACGATGCATTTTATGTGCATCGTCCTGGCCGATACACTGGATCGTCCTGGACGATCCACATGTCAGCACGTTTAAATCCGTAAAATCGGCCCCGGACAATCCATTATTGGATAATTGGCCTAGCTGATCCACTGTTTGTCCTGGATGATACACAGAGTAGAGATTTAAAATGCTTTAACTTCTGCCGGCACGATCAATTATTATGCATCATCCTGGACGATACACCTAATCGGCCCAGACGATCTGTTTTTTTAACAGTCGTCCGGATTACCTCCTCGGGACGATCGTCTGTGTCTAATTGTCCTGGCCGATATCTGATCGGCCCGGACGATCGGACCACCTTTTTGACCAATCGGCCTGTATGCAATTATTGAGCCATATCGGCCTGGACGATTCTGTAATCGGCCTAGACGATATGGTCGTTTCTTTAAATTATGGCCGATCCAGCCATATTTTCCACCTCATCCCTTCTCCTCTTGTGTCTCCTTGCTAATCCCTTGCTATGGCCGGTGGGAAATGAGTTCGACAGGCTTTTGGGAGTTCCTCAAGGGCCACTCTGGACCCTCAATTCAGGGAAATAGAGGATCAGGCTACCTACCGTCGCTACAAAGAGTGTGGCATTACCCTTTCCCGAACAATCAATCATGCATACCTCTCGTATTCGGTAATGGATCTCTTTGCCCACACTTCTCTTTATTTTATACTCACCCTCGTTGTCCCTTTTTCTTCTGAACTCCTGCTAGAAGTTTATGCAAATCTTCGAATAAATCCTACTTTCATAGCCCTGACCTCCTATGTGAATCGACGCCCCGTCGAGATCATATATCAGGACTGTGCGGAGCTTTTACATCTATCCACCACCGAAGATAAGCTGCACATAATCGTTTCAGATCCAGATTTTGATTGGTCCATGGCAAACCACTTCTTTCGCCAAACCAACACACCCTTTCATGTTGGAGAGACTAGCTCTTTAGTCAAAGATGCTAGGACAATCCACCATGTCCTTCGCACCTCCATAATTCCAAAAGCCGGGGACCGAATCCACATCACTCCTCTACTTTCCTTGACCACCTTTTTCATTATGGCCCGGAGAGAATTTAATGCCACTGATCTACTCTTTCGCTACATTGATCACCTAACAACTATTCGCGATCCAGTACATAGGAGGAAACCCAACCTTGCTTTAGGACATCTCATAGCCTACATTCTTGAAACCAAATACAATCTCCAATACCCTGCTTCTCACGACCTTCAGCCTTCTTGCTACTCAAACAATTCTTTCACTATCCTTCATAGTACTCGTCTCCACCCAAGAGATGGGGAAGGTCAGGGGGCTGGAGAGGAGGAGGCTCCCGCTCCAGCTCCCATTCCTGATCCTGTTCCTCTCCACCAGCATTCTCCATTTGATCAGTTGATTGAGAGGTTTGATCGATGGGAGACCCGCTTTGATGCTTACGTTGCTGCACAGGAGCAGCAACATTCTGAGGACATTTCTCGCTACGAGCAGCACCGCACTGAGGATTTAGCCAGATTTAATAGCTACATGACTCACCAGCAGCAGCAGCATGACCAGGACATTGCCTGGTTCAATGCTCAGTTTACCACGCTTGCCAGTTACTTTCAACAGCCACCTCCACCACCTCCATCTGATGATCAGGATCCCTCATTTTTCTAGTGTGTGTTTTATGTTTTCTATTTTCTGTAGTTTGTCTTGTGGTTTGTTTTAGTTTCTGTTTACTTTTTCATTTTTGTGTCTAGGACCCTCTTTTTGTGATGACAAAAGGGGAGTAGGATGTGGTAGGAAAAGGGTATGTGCTTGTAACTTTGAATTCCTAGTGAAATTGTTTTTTTCTCTGAGTTTTTCCTACTTGTTGTTTGCCATCATCAAAAAGGGGGAGATTGTTACAAATATATTTTCATGACTTATATTTTGATGATTGACAAACACTGTTGATTCTCTTGGACTGCTTGTTGCTTCTAACTTTTCAGGAATCAAAGATTGGACGAACAGACAAAGCCAGCTCAAGATTGCGTAGGTTTAGGGTTGAGTCAGTCTGTACTTTATTTTTTCTCTTCTTGAGTCTATTTGTAATGTTCAAAGAGACTGATGATAAGTAACCCTACACACATACACACTTGAGAGAATTAGAATTTATGTTTTTTTCTCATATCGGCTAGGACGATATTTACATCGTCCTGGACGATCAGGCTTAAAACAGAAAGTCTAAATATGGATTCTTATTTAAGGCATCAAAAATTAGCATATCGGCCTGGACGATACGTGTATCGGCCAGGATGATAAGTTCAAAATAGAAAGAAGTTGCCGCCATAGACAATTAAGGTATACTGTATTTTTAAAATAACCGGCCAGGACGATCATTGATCGGCTTGGACGATATTCACAAATTATGCCTTAATTGATCAGGAAATCAAGGGAGTAATTAAGGATGATTGATACGATCACATCGTGTTGGACGATCGCATGATCGGCCAGGACGATATATTCAAAATTCTTAGTTACTCCTGGAAGATCGGGATCGGCCCGCTTGTAAACAGAGCGATGCTCAGGACAATTTTCCTCTGATTTAAACTGATTATTTGAGACGATTGTGAGATCAGCCTGGATGATCAAGCCAATTTTCAATCGTCCAATTTTGCATTCAGGGCGATGCTCTGGCTGATCTTCTGAGTTTTGTACTGATCGGCCAGGCCGATGTTTATATCGGCCTGGATGATAATGTCGGTAACTTGCAATTAATGAGCTCCTTTGAAGCTCTTCTATTTAAGAGCTCTTGTTCAACGTTTTGAAAAACCTTTGGCTGCTGCCTTAAACTGAGAAGGTTTTGAGGAGAGAAAGAGAGAGAGGGAGAGAGAGAGAGGATCTTGTGAGGGGGAGCTTGTGAGGGGATTCATAAGGGTTTCTTCAAGGATCGCTCTGCTTCTTCTTCATCTAGAGTTTCTTGTTCGTGGAAGGGTCGGTAGAGGTAAGGAGTCAGCATCTAGTTGTTGGTTATCTACCAGTTTCAAGAGGAAGCAAAAGTAGATAGGTTCTCTGCCTTGCCGGGGTGGCAAAAAGGAGGTTATTGTGAGGGCTTCTCCGCCTAGCCGTGGGGGCTAAAGGAGAGTCACGTTTTGTAGTGCAATACTTAGAGGGTTTCTCCAAGGAGTGGACATAGGTCAAGTTGACCGAACCACTATAAATCTCTGTGTTCTTGTTTTCTTGCTTCCGCATTTTAATTTTTGCATTTATTTTTCTCGTGGTGTGATTTTGGTTTATGTGATTTTTGTTCTTTGTGAAAAGAAATTTTTAAAATACCAATTCACCCCCCCCCCCCTCTTGGTTAGCTTGGGACTAAGTTCATAGGGTTTAACATCCCTAACAAACTTTTATATAATACTCTAAATCCATATAAAATACTTAGGAATAGTATAATTACAACTCATCTTCTCTTATATTGAGTACAAAAAAATAATTGAAAAAGAAAGTAAAATATGAGGAATCATAAAATTACAACACATCCTGATCAATCTTACCATCCTAATCCTTTCCTTGACCTAAAATCATTTAAACTATATATAATGAGTAAAATAATTCAACATGTCACGAAAGTCTTATAATTGAACTCAAAACACGATAAAGAAACAGTATGTATTGTTTGATTGAAAAAGTTGAGTTTGAAAAAGAATAATTTTTTTGGAAGAGTTTAATTTCTAGAATTTTAGTTTAAAATCGAACAAGTCATTATGAATAATATATTACCTCGAGAGGAGAGGATATTATTCTCTAATAAGTTCATATTACAAAACTTTAAATTTATCCATATTATTATTATAGTCAAACTAAAAGAAGACAAAATGTCTGGGAGGATCAAAGTGAAGTTTGATCGAGCGCTTAACAATAATAATATGGATAAAGGATCATTAATTTCATAATCAAGGTCATGATAATAGAATGATATATTTTTCTAAGAAAAGAAGATATCGTTTATCATCAATCATTTAAATACGATGATAATGATCGTTGACCTTGATTTTCCCAAAGATAATTAAATGAATTTTGAGAAAAAAAAACTTAATTTTGAAAATTGATCTAGGTTCTAAATCTCTTACGAGTGTAAGCTCTCATAAGAAATTAGACATTCCTATAAAAACTCTAGATTAAAATAATGGTAAAAATTTTATATGGAATTTCTCAGGGATTGATATCAAATTATTGAAGTTAGAATTTCAAATGGAAATTAATCAAGTCGGAGAACTTATTTCTCAAAGTCAAAGGAGAAATAGTAGAAGGTATTTTGAGACTCTAAAACACTTAAGAAAACACCCCAACCTATTCTATATGTAGGGCTTGAAATTTTTATTGAAGGAGATTTAAATTTAAGTTTTCAATTGTATTCGAATGTTGAGATTATATTCCAAGAAGATGAGGTCTTATAATTTTGAGTCTGCCTCATATTCTAATCTAAATTAGGCAATAGGCGTCAATAATTAAAACCTAACTATTGCATTTGCAAAACTTGGACTTACCCTGACCTCGATTGAGAAGCCAACTAACAACCTAAGTGCTTAAAAATCATAAATATGATCTATTTTATGAAAGAGTGATAAAGGCATTGTTTAATTTAAGTTTGAGGAAATGGGGTTGGCATCTAGAGTAGATCCTAATTAGTTCCTTGACTTATGTAAGGTAATTAATGCTTGAAATAAAATGCAATTATATTTTTTTGACATTTTCAGTTGATTTATAATGCAATATATGCAAATTAACTCAATGAATTCATAAAATTTGTATGAAAAAGTTTTAAAAAAGGCTTTAAAATATGTTTTATCTTAGAGATTGCAAAACTTCCTCTTTAATGGGATTGCACCCTAATAGGTCAGGTGGTTGCTAGAACTTGTATGTAGGGAGGTGCCTAACAAGGAATAAAAAGTAATAATATGATGAATGTGACCCTTGGCGAGCACGAGCTTACTTCTTAAAACTATTAGAGTTTTTATCTAAACTTAAAATTTCATTTTTAATTAAAGTAGAAAAAAATTTTCGTGCCCACACGAATCTCTGATCGTTCCAGACTAAAATAAAAATTAGCATGCAATCAAAAAAGGATAAAAAAGAGTTGTAATTTCTATTGCATAATCAAAGTAAATAAATAAATCAAATTAATTAAATATATTTAAATACCATATGGAAAGTGCCACTTAATAGTATAATCCATAGTTTGTATAAATTAAAGGTGGTCGAGTACCATTGATAACAACCCAGATTCTACTCCTAGGATTGATACAAGTGACATTGAGAATGAGATTCTTATCGGTCTTCACTTCATCATCCTTCTGTGAGCTCCTTGGATTCATTGGGTCTAAATATCCAAGTGAAAAGAAAACTTGGATTCTTCAAATTATCTAAATTTGGATCTTCAAATGAAAAGGTACTCTCTCCTAAGGGATGTTCCTTCCTCTTTGGATTCCAAATTAGATTTATAATATCCTGTCTCGAAAGGTCACTTTTACAACTCTTAATTACAACTAAAATACATCAAATTATATAGAAATAAAATTAATAATATATACTCAAGCACCACCTATAAGGTTATCCTAAGTAATCAATAGTTAAATCGATATCCAAAGCAGTTATATATATGAAAATGCATAAAATTAAATCACAATCACACATGGTCATGCTCTTTTTAATTTAAAGGGGATTTAGCACGCGTCACACCTGCAAAAAAATTTTAATTTTAAAGCTTTAATTTATGGCCCATTTATTTTGATAGCCTTATATAGCCCAACTGGGCTTCCTATCTGACCCGCCCAACCAGCTCGCATGCCCGCGCAAGCCTCTGTGAAAGTTTATTAGAGATGTTCAGCCCTTATGAACTAGCCCAAGCTAACCAAGAGGGGGGGGGGGGGGGGGTAAATTGGTATTTTAAAAAATCTTTTAATCAAAAATAAAATCTCAACCAGACAAAAATTTAACACAAAGAAATTTAACGTGAACAAAATTAAATGCGAAAAAAGTAGTAGAAAAGAAAAATAGAAATTTATAGTGCTTCGATCAACTAAACCTATGTCCACTCCTTGGAGGCACCCTTCGAGTATTGCACTAAACTTAGTGACTAGCTCCCATTGTAAAACAGAGAAGCCTGTATAAAACCTCCTTTCCACCAACACCGGTGAGGTAGAGAACCCAACTCCTTTTGCTTCCTCCTGAAGCAGGCAGAGAACCTTGATCGATTGCTGAAGTGGACCTCTCTCGAACCTCCAAGAATAAGGGATGACAATAAAAGAAGATGACTTGGATCCTTTCTTGGAGAAACCTTTGTGAAACCCCTCACAAACTCCCCCTTAGAAGATCCTTTCTCTCTCTCTCTCCCTTTCTCTCCCTCTCCTCTAAGCTCTCTCAGGTCAAGACAACAATAAAAGATAATTTCTTGGATAGAACAAGAGCTCTTAAATAAAAAAGTTTTAGAATAGCTCTTAATTTATACAAACTGACTTTATCATCCAAATATCGTTCTGGACCTAAAAAGTTAGTAGGCACACATTTTATAATAGACTCAAGAAAAGGGAATAGTGTATAAAGTGACTCAGACCTAGTCTACCCAATGTTGAGCTGGTTCCAATTAGCGTCTAATATTGTGGACCTGAAATGTTAGTATGCAAGGCATTCATAGAGAAATAAGAGTGTTTGTTATCATCAAAATCATAATCCATGAAAATAAATTCGCAACAATCTCTCCCTTTTTTATGATGGCAAACATACAACAAATAATTCTATGTAGTTAAGAAAATAGTGTACTGGAAATAGTGCAAACATAGAGAACATCAAATATCAGAACAGAATAGTACAAGTACAAACATACTACTCCTCCTTTTGACATCTCAAAAAGGAGGAGACAAACAAAACAACGCAGAAACTAAACAGCAGAAGAAAAAATATAAACTAATCAACAAAAAAATAGAAACAAAGTAAAAGAAAACAAGTAAAATGATGGGCCCTAATCATCTGAAGGAGGAGGTGGTCGTGGAGGCTGCTAAAAGAAGCTAGTCAGTATAGAAAACTGTACACCAAACCAAGCTAAGTCCTGGTCATGCTGTTATTGCTACTGGTGTGCAACGTAGGAATCAAAACGGGCTAAGTCCTCCACGCGGTGTTGCTCATAGAGGGCTATGTCCTCAGCATGATGCTACTCCTGTGCAGTAATGTAAGTGTCAAATCGAGCCTCCCACTGGTCAATGCGCTCCACCAACTAGTCCAGCTGAGGGTGCTAGCAGAGCGGAATAGATGCAGGAATAAGTGTAGGAGCAAGTGCAGGAGCCTCCTCTTCCCCCATCCGAGCTTCCCCATCCCCTGGGTGGAGACGAGTACTATGAAGAGTTTGAAAGGAAATGTTAGAGTAGAAAGCAGGTTGGAGGTTTGGTGGAGCAGTATATTAGAGGTTATACTTTGATTCTAAGACATAAAAAAAGATATGTTATAGGGCTAGATTTGGTTTCCTCCTATGACTTGGATCCCGAATGGTAGTAAGATGGTCGATGTAGCAAAAGATCAGGTCAGTAGCATTGAATTCATGATGTGATAAAATGGAAAAGGTGGTGAGTGAAAGAAGGGGAGTGATGTGAACATGATCACCAGCCTTAGGAATTATCGAAGTGCAAAGAACGTGCTGGATGATCATAGCATCCTTGAGTAAGGTGCCAGTCTCGCCCATGTGAAAATAAGCATTAGAGTTACAAAGAAAATGATTGGCCGGAGCCCAGTCAAAGTCAGGATCAGAACATAGGGTGTGAAGTTTATCCCATGTGGTAGAAAGCTATAATATCTCCGCGTAATCCTGATATATGATCTCGACGGGATGTCGATTCACATATGAGGTAATAGAGGTAAAAGCAGTATTAATACGAAGACTTGCAAAGAACTCATAGAGTAATTCAGAATTAAATGGGATAGCAAGAGTTAGAAGAAAGCACAAGGAGGTATGGGCAAATAATTCTAGTACCATATAAGAGAGAAAATTTGGATTGACTATCTTGGAGACTGTGATTCTGACCTCCTTGTATTGCTGGTAGGCAGCTTGATCATCTGCCTCAAGGAAATGAGGGTCCAGAGTGGCCCTTGAGGAACTTCTGGATGGGTGACGAGAGCGCTTTCCTCCAGCCATTTTCACTAAATAGCAGGAAAATAGGAAATAAGAAGAAAGGAGAAAAAGTTGGTGTGATAAAAATGGCTAGAAGGGCTCAGTTTATAAAGAATCGGCCAGATCATCCGAGATGATTGTAGGATCATCCAGGCCGATCTGGTTCAATAATTGTGTACAGGCCGATTCGTCAAAAAGGCGATCCTATAGTCCGAGCCAATTAGATATCGGCTGGGATAATTAGTCACAGGCGATCATCCCGAGTAGTCAAGCCAGATGACCGTTAAAAAAGTAGATCGTCCGGGCCGATTCGGTGGATCGTCCAGGATAATGTCCAATAATGAATCATACCAGCTAAATTTAAAACATTTAAATCATGTGCCACATGTATCAACCAGGCCGAACAGGTGGATCGTCCGGGCCAATTATCCATAATGGATTGTCCTGATCCATTTTAAAGATTTTAAACATACATCCATGTGTATCGTCTAGGAAGAAAAAATGGATCGGTCAAGATGATTGTCCATAAAGAGGATAGCATCGTCCGGGCAGAAAAAATAATTAGCTGGGCTGATAAAAATGGTTGAAGCAGAAGATGATCAGATCGGCCAGGCCAATAATGGATCGTCTAGGACGATCAGAAGCAAAAAGTCAAATCAGTTGGCAGAGCGGAGTTTTCAGGGTAAATTGATTGGATCATTTTGGATGATAGGGGTATCGGCTGGGGCGATGTAAAAAAAGTTGAGAATTAGAGTATAGATGGAGATTATCAGAGAAGACCCAAAAGCATCAAAATCAAGTGAACACGATAAAAATATGATACAAAAAATTCATAAACACGTACTAAACTAAGGATTTTTTTTTAAATAGGGTAAGAACATAATAAACAAATTCCAGGTGATTGAATTTAGGGACTTGTAAGACCACTGTGTTAGCATCAATGAAATCAAAAAAATGGTAGAATATCCAATCCTGCTAACCCTTGCTCGGACTTCTACTAGAACAAAATCATCTTTTGAAAATAAGAGACCTAACTCAAAACAAATCATTTGGATAAGAAAAAAAGATCCGTTCAAAAATCGGTTCTAGAAAAATATCTTATAGAATAATATACTAAAGTGATTTATCATAATCATGAAATTTGAAATCAAACCTTTGAAAATATCAATTGACACATGAATTCTTTTAAAATTTAAAAGTTTTTGAAAAAAGGGAAGCTTTTCTTTTTGTGGGCTCATTTTATGCCTCTTGTCAATTTGATTGGGGTACTTTACACATCTTTTGATTTTTGATACACTTTGTGTTTTTTTTTTTTCAATTTTTTGGCGATCATTGCGCATCCTTTATTTTGGCGTCATTGGCCACTTTTTTGGTTATTTTTTTAGGCTATATCTTTTTTCAAAAAAACTCTTAAATATTCTCAATTGTGAGTATATCTTCTAGTTATTAGAGAAGAAAAACTCACTCTCTAATAAAGGGAAGAATAAAACACAAAATTGAATCAAATTTATATAATAAATGCAACATCAAGATTTCAAAGAACCTGAAAGTAATATAAAGACTTATGAATATTATATATGTATAAGGTAGATTACTGTAGCAAGATAGAAACAATCTTAATTGCAAAGTCCAGTTGTTTATTTGAGATAGACTTTTGTTTAGAAAAAAAAATTATACCACAAAAAGAGGTTAGAGGGAGGGAAATAATCAACGATTTTTCTCTCTTTAACTGATTTAGGAATGTTTAGACATTGATTATTCAAATTCCAAAAACTAAAAACTAAGAAAAAATATCATTTAAAAACAAAACATTAGAGATGAGACAATTAGAAAATCAACATAAAAAGGCTGAGTAGTATACAAGCAATCCAGATTTTATTAAGCAGCAAGTTAAGCAATTATGAGCCACGAGCCTCTACTATCCAAGCTCTCACGAGGTCTTTGGTGATAGCACACCTACAAAAACAATCAACCGTCAGATTTAGGAACTTAAACAGGTTTGGGTCCCTCTTTATAAAAAGAAGAATGTAATGCATGAGTGTTGTATTGTGAATTATGTAATTTGGGTCTCCACACCCAATGTGTACTACAGTGAATGATGCAAGTGTGTGATATGTGTCCTAACATGCCATAAGAAAAACATCTAACACCAGGAAAATGATTTCTTAATCGGTTAGGGTTATAATGCCTCTTCCTAAGTTTTGGCTTTAAATCAGATGTGGGTGTTGTCCAACTTTTCTCAAGTGCATTCAATTTAGCTTTAAACCTTGAGTTTGCACTTTCTAAAACATCATTATCAACTCTCAAATTGTGCTCCCTCTGTTTAGATTTATCAATGTGTGTCATAAAATCATATTCAAGTGAGGTGTAGGTTGCTTTTAATGAATCATGTTCAATAACCAATTCAGAGTGTTTTTTATTCAATTTATCAAATTCATCAAGCAAAGACATGTGATTACTATCAATTTGGAGGTGATCTTTACTCAAAATTTCATGCTCTTTTTGTAAATTCAAAAACTCCAATTTCAAACTAGCATGACTTTTCTTAAGTTTTTTATATGAAGCATGAATTTTCTCACAAATTTCAATTATTTGATCATAGGTTGGTTGACATACCTCTTCTTGGTCAGATTGTTCAAGATGATCATCAGCCATCAAGCACAAGTTTGTGGTTTCTTCCTCTGCCTTAGTCTCAGAGGAGTCAGAAGCAGATTCCACCTAGAATGCCTTTTGGACTCGCTTCTTATCCTTTATGAACTTAGGTTTCTCCTCACTATCTTCTTTGCTTGAGTGATCTTTAAGTGTAGGACAATCAGCTTTGACATGTCCAGGCTTCTTGTATTTAAAATAAACAACATCAGAAGAATATTTAAGATTTTTGATATCCTTACCTCTTTTCCAAATCTGATGATGCTTATGGCTTTTCCTTAGAAAGTTTTTGAACTGCCTAGTGATGAAGGCAACTTCATTGCTTTTAGACTTGGAAGAATTTGTATTTGTTTTATTTCCCTTCAGTGCTATAGTTTTCTCCTTCTTTTTCTCACCTGCATCTAGATTTCTTTGATTCACTCCTTACTCGTAAGCAATGAGTGATCCAAGTAAGTTATCAATCAAATAAGTATTCATATATTTAGATTCAGTAATTGCAGTAATCTTAGCATCAAAAGAAGAAGGCAAACATCTCAAAATTTTATTAACCTTTTCAAAATTTGTGAGTTACCTTCCTAAAGCATGTAATGATGTAACAATTTGAGTAAATCTCATATACATATCAGAAATTGATTCATGAGATTTTATATGAAAAAGTTCATAATCATGCAAAAGAATATTCAAACAAGATTGCTTAACTTCATTAGTTCCTTCATAAGTAATACACAATTTATCCTAAATTTCTTTACCAGTTGTGCAAGTTGAAACATGTATGTAATCTTCATATTTTAAAGCTCAGAAAAAATAGTTCAAACAATTTTCATTAAGTTGTGCTAAATCCCTATCATCATGAGTCCATTCAGTAAAAGGAAGAGGAACATTAATGCCATTAAATTTACCAGTTGGAGGTGTATAACCATCCGTAACGTGCATCCACATGTGATATTCAATCGATTGTAAAAATATAGACATACAAGTTTTCCAAAAATCAAACAAAATATTATCAAACAATGGTGGTCGGGTAATGGAATACCCTTCCACAGTATTATGATTACCAAAATTAGCCATGGATCGAAATTCAAAAGTTTTTAAAAATTTGTTTTTATGAATCCCGCTTTGATATCACTTGAAAGTTCGTTAGGGATGTTAAGCCCTTATGAACTAGCCCAAGGCTAACCAAGAGGGGGGTGAATTGGTATTTTAAAAAATTATTTTGATCAAAACACAATCACAAAACTCAAACCAAAATCACCGCAATGAAAATCAAAGTGCGGAACAATAAATGTGGAAAACAGTAGTAAAAGGATATAGAAATTTATAGTGGTTCGATCAACTCGACCTTCGTACAGTCCCCGGAGGATCCCTCCAAGTATTGCACTAAACTCAGTCTCTCCTTTTTCTCCCAGAGTAAGGCGGAGAAGCCCTCACAAAAACTCCTTTTCGCTGACCCCGTCGAGGTAGAGAACCCAACTCCTTTTGCTTTCTCTTGAAGCAGGCCGAGAACCTTGATCAATTACTGAAGCTTACCTCTCTCAACCCTACTAGGACAAGAGACTATAGTAGAAGAAGAAGAAGTGGAATAATGCTTCGAAAAACCCTTGTGAATCCCCCTCACAAGCTCCCCCTCACAAAATTTTCTCTCTCTTCCTCTCTCTCCATCTCCTCTAGGCTTTCTCAGGTCAAGACAACAGTAAAAGATTACTTATAAGGTAGAACAGGAGATCTTAAATAGAAGAGCTTTGGAATAGCTCTTATTTTATACAAATTGACTTTATCATCTAGGCTGATAGAGGTATCAGCCTGGCCGATCAGCATAAATTTTGCTCAATCATCCCAATCGATTTGGGACGATTAGACAATTTTTGGTTATATTTTCCAAGCCAATAGTATATCATCCGGGACGATTAGTTCAAATCTGAGAAAAATCATCATGAACATCACCCTGAATAGAAGTTGGCTGATGTCAATCATACACAATATTGTCCAGACCGATCCTGCGATCGTCCCGGCCAATTTGATTATGAAATCAGCCTTAAGTGCTTTCCCTAATCACCTGATCAATTTAGGCATAATTGTGCTGCATCATCCAGGCCAATGTCCTGGACGATGTCCAAAGATAACTCATTCCTAAATAGATCTGTCAGCTGATTCTTTTTTATTTGAGCCTATCAGCCCGGGCGATATAATATTATCCAGGCCGATCCACTTAATGATGGCTGCCTTAACCATGATGCATTGATTAGGATTTTTATTTTTGAACTGATCATCCAGACTGATATAAATATCATCCTGGACGATGTTGCCAAAAATAGTAAACTCTAAAAAATAGTCAGAAATTATCCCAAGATGTGTGTGTGTGTGGAAGGTTACTTAGCATTAGAAGCCACACCTTTTACAATAGACTCAAGAAAAGAGAAAAGTATACAAAGTGACCTAGACCTTGTCTACCCAATCTTGAGCTAGTTCCAATTGTCGTCTGATCTTGTGGACCTGAAATGTTAGTAGGCAAGACATTCGTAGAGAAACAAGAGTATTTGCTATCATCAAGATGATTATAATCCATGAAAAAAGATTCAGAATAATATATGTATATATATATATATATATATATATATATATATATATATATATATATATATATATATATATATATATATATGAATTTCAAAGTAGCTCAGTTTGCCACTTCAAAATATCATGTAATCACAAAATTCAATGCAAATCCAAGAACTTTGAAATAATGGATTTAAAGATAATTAGAGAGGTTTATCATGGTGAGAGAGGGAAAAAAATATCATGTCAATTTATGTAATGGCCTCCCCAATTAATATCATGTCTATTTATCATTTAAAGATAATTTATGTAATGGACTATATCATGCATGAATTAATCATAATACTCTCTGTCTTTTATCCAATAAAATTCTAGAAATATTTATTCACTTTTAACCAATCCCTTTTGTAAATCATAAATTCAAATCTTTGATTATATCATTATAAATTAATAATGATCTAGTCCCTAAAGCTCCTCTTGATATGTAATAAACTATAAGAGTTTGCATTTACAGAAAACTTAAAACACTAGCAAGAAATTAAATCTTATTTTAATTATCTAAAATAAGTGAAAAAGTCTTTGGGACTATAGACAAGTTTTATTCAATTTTTTTTATTTTCAAAATGATAGTTGTTGCAAATCTATTTTCATGACTTATGTTTTGATGATTGACAAACACTATTGATTCTCTTGGATTGTCTGTTACTTCTAACTTTTCAGGAATCAAAGATCGGACGAACAAATGAAGCCAGTTCAAGTTTGCATATGTTAGGGTTGAGTCAGTCTGTACTTTGCTTTTTCTCTTTTTGAGCCTATTTATAATGTTCAAAGAGATTGAAGCTAAGTAACCCTACACACACACTTGAGAGACTTAAAATTTCTGTTTTTACTCACATCGGCCAGGACGATATTTGTATCGACCTGGACGATCTAGTTTAAAATAGAGATTCTATTCAGAATTCTTAATTAAGGTAACCTTCATTAACATATCGGCCAGGATGATAAGCTCAAAACAGAAAGAAATTGCCGCAATAAACAATTAAGATATTCTGTATTTTTGGTAATCGGTCAGGACGATATTCACAATTATGCCTTAATTAATTAAACAAATCAAGGAAGTAATTAAGGATGATTGATACGATCACATCGTCTTGGACGATCGCAGGATCGGCCAGGATGATATATTCAAAAAACCTTAGTTGCTCCCAGATGATTGGGATCGGCTAGCTTGAATTAAGGGCAATGCTCAGGACGATTTCCCTCTGATTTGAACTAATCAGCCTGGACGATCGTACGATCAGCCAGGATGATCAAGCCAATTTTTAATCATCCATCCTGCATTCATGGCGATGCTCTGGCCGATCTTCTAAGATTTGTACTGATCGGCCAGGACGATGTCCATATCGGCCTAGACGATATTGTTGGCAACTTGCAATTAATGAGCTCCTTTGAAGCTCTTCTATTTAAGAGCTCTTCTTCAACGTTTTTGAACAATCTTTTGCTACTGCATTGACCTGAGAATACCTTGAGGAGAGAAAGAGAGAGAGAGAGAGAGAGAGAGAGAGAGAGAGAGAGAGAGAGAGAGAGAGAGAGAGAGAGAGAGAGAGAGGGAGAGAGGATCTTGTGAGGGGGAGCTTGTGAGGGGATTCACAAGGGTTGCTTCAAGGATCGCTCTGATTCATCTTCATCTAGAGTTTCTCATCCGTGGAAGGGTCGGTAGAGGTAAGAATTCAGCATCTGATTGTGGTTCTCTGCCAGCTTCAGGAGGAAGCAAAAGGAGATAGGTTCTGTGCCTTGCCGGGGTGGCAAAAAGAGGTTCTTTGTAAAGGATTCTCCGCCTAGCTGTGGGGGCTAAAGGAGAGTCACGAGTATAGTGCAATACTCAGAAGGTGCCTTCGGGGAGTGGACGTAGGTCGTGTTGACCGAACCACTATAAATCTCTGTGTTCTTATTTCTTGCTTCCGCACTTTATTTTCCGCACTTATTTTTGTGGTGTGATTTTGGTTTATGTGATTTTTACTTCTTTGTGAAAAGAATTTTTAAAATACCAATTCACCCCCCCCCCTCTTGGTTAGCTTGGGCTAGTTCTATATGGTTTAACATCCCTAACGATCTTTGAAGTGGTATCAGAGCGGGATTAATAAAAATTAGTTTGAAAACATTTTAAATTTTGATCCATGGCTAACTTTGGGAATCATAATACTATGGAAGGGTATTCTATTACCCGACCTCCCCTGTTTAATAACCTACCTTTTGATTTCTGGAAAACCCGCATGTCAACGTTTTTACAATCTACTGATTATCGCATGTGGATGCTAATCAAAAAAGGTTATTCTCCACCTTCTCGTGAAATTAATGATGTTAAAACTGAAATTGCTTTTACTGAATGGACTTTTGATGAAAGAGATTTAGCCCAATTAAATGCAAAATGTTTGAACCGTTTTTTCTGTGCTTTAAAATCTGAGGATTACATTCTTGTTTCTACTTGCAAAACTGGTAAAGAAATTTGGGATAAATTGTGTATCACTTATGAAGGCACTAATGAAGTTAAATAATCTCGTTTGAATATTCTCTTGCATGACTATGAACTTTTTCATATGAAACCATATGAATTTTTTTCTGATATGTATACCAGGTTTACACAGATAGTCACTTCACTACATGCATTAGAAAGAGAACTTTCAAACTATAAAAAAGTAAACAAGATTTTAAGATGCTTACCTTTGTCATATGATGTTAAAATCACTGTAATCACTGAATCTAATGATTTGAACACTTATTCTATTAATAACTTACTTGGCTCACTCATTTCTTACGAGCAAGGGGTGAATCAAAGAAATCTTGATGCAGGTGAGAAGAAGAAGGAGAAAATAGTTGCACTAAAGGCGCACAAATCTGACTCCGATTCTTCCGGGTCTGAGAGCGATGAAGTTACCTTCATCACAAGGTAATTCAAAACCTTTATAAGGAAGAAACAAAAGCATCATTGGAGAAAAGGTAAGGATCAAAAAAATTCTAAAGGATCTTCTGATGTCGTTTGTTATGAATGCAGGAACCCTAGACATGTGAAAGCCGATTATTCTACACTTTAAGATCACTCGAGCAAGGAAAAGGAAAAGGGCGAGGAGAAACCTAAGTTTAGGAAGGACAAGAAGAGAGTCCAAAAGGCGTTCTGGGCAGAATCTGGTACTGATTCCTCTTAGACTGAACCAGAGGAAGAGACAACAAACCTGCGCTTAATGGGGGAAGATCATCTTGAGCAAAGTGATGAGGAAGAGGTATGTAAACCAACCTATGATGAATTATTTGAGATTTGTGAGAAAATTCATGCATCATACAAAAAACTTAAGAAGACTAATGCTAACTTAAAATTAAAACTTGTGAATTTATAAAAAGAGTATGAAGTTATTCTTAAAGATCATTCAACGATTGATTCTAATCACATGGCTCTTCTTGATGAAATTAATGATTTAAACAAAAAGCACTCAGAATTAATCGATGAGAATGAAGCATTAAAAGTTTCACACACCTCTCTTCAATCTGATTTCAAGAAATCTAAAGAGAAAGATAAAAGCTTGAGGGTTGAGAATGATGTTCTAAAAAATAGCAACTTGAGGATTAAGAATGAATTGTCTACACTTAAGAAAACTTGGATGATGCCAACTCTTGATCAAAAGCTAAGACCTAGGAAGAGGCATTATAACTCAAACCATTTAAGAAATCCTTTTCCTGAAGTTAGATGTTTTTTCTTGTGGCATGCTAGGACACATCTCACACACTTTCACCATTCACCGTAGTACACATTGGGTATAGAGACCTAAGGTACATGATTCACAACATATCACACCTGTATTATATTCTACTTTTCCTGAGAAGGGATCCAAACCAGTTTGGGTTCTTAAATCTGATTGTTGTTGAGTTTTTGTAGGGGTTCTCTCACCAAAGACCTCGTGAGAGCATAGGATAATTGGACATATTGGAGGCTCGCAGCTCATAATTGCTTAAACTTGCTGCTTCATAATTTCCTAAAATATTTTTTAATTAGTTTTGTGTTATTTTTGTTGTGTGCTAGCTTTTTGGTGTTTTAGACTATTTTGTTTTATGCTTTACTTTTATGTTTGGCTTTCTATATGATTAGTTTTTTTAAGCTTTTAGATTTTGGAGATTTAAAGTCATTGATTATCATATCTAAATCGATCAAAGGGAGAAATACTGTTGATGGTTTCCCTCTCTCTAACCTCTTTTAGTGACATAATTTTCTTTTCTAGACAAAAGTCTATCTCATATTAACAACTGGTTTTTGAAACTAAGATTCTTGTTATCTTGCTACAATAATCTATCTTGTGCGTAATATCCAAAGTTCTTATATATCTTTCAAGTTAAATAAAATCTTGCCATTGCATTTATCACATGATTATAATTTTATTTTGTGACTTATTCTTCCCTATGTTAGAGAGAGAGCTCCTATTCTCTAATATTTGGATGATATACTCTCAACTAAGGTTCTTTTTAAGGGTTTTGTTAAAGAGAACTTAGCTTAAAAAAAAAATTAAGAGGGAAAGTGGAAAAGAAGCAAATTTGAAATGAAAAAAATATATATACACAAATGTGTATAAAAAATCAAGATGCTCAAAGAGCCAAAACAAAGGTACAAGAGGCATAAAATAAGCCCACTAAATACAAGCTATTATCTCTTTTCTGAACTCTTAAAACTTAGATAACTCATTGATTATTTGATGCTTTCAAAGGCTTGATTTCAAATTCCACGATTGAGACAAATTACTTTGGTATATTATTTATAAGATATTTTCTTTGTAACCAAGTTTTGATTGAATCTTCTTTCTACCCAGTAACGTTTTTCTGAGTTAGACCTTTTATTTTTAAAAGGACGATTATTGCCCTAAAAGAAGTCTGTGCTAGGGACTAACAAGATCGGATATTCTACCTTTTTCAAATTTTGACTTGTTAACTCTTTGATCTTTTAAATCACTAAAATTGAATTGTTTGAAAAATCTGTCATATGGATACTTTGCTTAAAAACAAAAACTTTTTCGGTTTTCTTTTTAGTTTTTTTACCTTTTTGTTGTTTTTAGCTTTGTATTGTGAGTCTTTTATTTTTGAGAGCTTTGATCATCAACTTTTTCCTTGGATTCAAATCTCTTGTCACATCGTCCTGGCCGATTCTCATATTGTCCTGGACGATAGGACAAATTTTCTTCAAAATTCCATCTGCTAAACTTTTCTATGCATGCTATAACTCTTCGTCCTGGATGATAATTTATCATCCTGGACAATAATTTATCGTCCTAGATGATATGATCAAACTCTGTTACAATCATGATGATAGTCTTGGCCGATACAATTTTCATCCTGGCTGATGCATTTATGGTCATCGTCCTGGCCGATACACTAGATCATCCTGGATGATCCACATGTCAGCACGTTTAAATCCTTAAAATTTGCCCCAAACAATCCATTATGGGACAATCGTCCTGGCCGATCCACTGTTCATCCTCGACAATACACGTGGCACAGATTTAAAACGTTAACTTTGGCCTGTACTATCAATTATTGTGCATCGTCCTGGACGATACACCTAATCGGCCCGGACGATCTACTTTTTCAACGGTCGTCTGGCTTGACTCCTTGGGATGATCTCCTGTGTCTAATCATCCTGGCCGATATCTGATCGGCCCGGCCGATCGGACCGCTTTTTTGACCAATCGGCCTGTATGTATTTATTGTCCCATATCGTTCTAGATGATTCTGCGATCGGCTTGGATGATATGGCCGTTTCTTTAAATTCAGGCCATTCCAGCCATGTTTTTCACCTCTCACCTCATCGTCTCTTGTGTTTTCTTACTAGTCTCTTGCTATGGCTGGTGGGAAACGAGTTCAAAAAACTTTTGGGAGTTCTTCGAGGGCTAGGATTGACCCTAATTTCAGGGAGGCAGAAGATGAAGCTGGTTATCATCGATATAAGGAATGTGGGATAACTGTCTCCAGAATCATCAATCATGTTCACCTTTCGTATCCGGTAATGGATCTTTTCGCTCACACTTCTCTTTTTTTCATTCTGTCTCTCGCTTTCCCCTTTTATTTTGAGCTTCTTCGTGAATTCTTCGCAAATCTTTGCATAAATCCTACCTTCACAGCCCTAACCTCCTATGTGAATCGATGTCCTGTCAAAATCACATATCAGGACTATGTTGAACTTCTACAGCTATCCACCACCGGTGATAAGTTGCACATAATCGTTTCAGACCCTTATTTTGATTGGTCCACGGCAAAACATTTCCTTCGCCAGACCAATGCACCCTTTCATGTTGGAGAGACTAATTCTTTAGTCAAAGATGCTAGGACAATTCAACATGTCCTTCACACCTCCATTATTACAAAAGCCGAGGACCAAATCCACATCACTCCTCTACTTTATTTGACTACTTTTTATATCATGGCTCATCGTAAATTTAATACTGCTGACTTAATCTTTTTGTACATTGATCATTTAACCACAATCCGCGATCCAGGTCATAAGAGGAAACCCAATCTGGCTTTAGGACACCTCATAGCCTATATCCTTGAAATCAAATATCAACTTCAATATCCTGCTCCTCCCAACCTCCCAACTCTCTTCTACTCAAACAGTTCCTTCAATACCCTTCACAGTACTCGTCTCCACCCAGGGGCTGAGGAGGAGGATCCCGCTCCCGCTTCTATTCCTGATCCTACTCCTCTTCGACAGCACTCAAAGTTTGACCAGTTAGTGGAGAGGTTTGATCGATGGGAGACCTGCTTCGATGCTTACGTTGCTACAAAGGAGCAGCAATATTCTGAGGATATTGCCCGCTACGAGCAGCACCGCACAGAGGACTTAGCCCATTTTAATAGCTACATTACTCACCAACAGCAGTAGCATGACCAGAACATCGCTTGGTTCAATGCTCAGTTCACTACGCTAGCTAGCTACTTTCAGCAGCCACCTCCACCACCACCATCTGATGACCAGAGTCTCTCATTTTTCTAGTCTTTGTCTTTTGTTTTCTATTTTCTATTTTCTGTAGTTTGTCTTGTAGTTTGTTTTAGTTTATATTGTGTTGTTTCTTTTTCTTTTTGTGTGTCTAGGACCCTCTTTTTGTGATGACAAAAGCAGGAGTAGGATGTGGTAAAAAAAGTTGATGTGCTTGTAACTTTAAAATTTTAATGAACTATTATTTTTACTGAGTTTTTCCTACTTGTGTTTTCCATCATCAAAAAGGGGGAGATTGTTGCAAATCTATTTTCATGACTTATGTTTTGATGATTGACAAATACTATTGATTCGCTTAGGCTATCTATTACTTCTAACTTTTTAGGAATTAAAGATCGGATGAACAAATGAAGCCAGTTCAAGTTTACATAGGTTAGGATTGAGTCAGTCTGTACTTTGCTTTTTCTCTTCTTGAGACTATTTGTAATGTTCAAAGAGATTGATGCTAAGTAACCCTACACACACACTTGAGAGACTTAGAATTTCTGTTTTTACTCACATCGGCCAGGACGATATTTATATCGGCCTGGATGATCTAGTTTAAAACAAAGATTCTATTCAGGATTATTAATTAAGGCACCCATCATTAACATATCGGTCTGGACGATAAGCTCAAAACAGAAAGAAATTACCGTCATAAATAATTAAGGTATTCTGTATTTTTGGTAATCGGCCAGGACAATCATGGATCGGCCAGGATGATATTCACAATTATGCCTTAATTAATCAGACAAATCAAGGAAATAATTAAGGATGATTGTTACGTTCACATTGTCCTGGACGATCGCAGGATCGACCAGGATGATCTATTCAAAAACCCTTAGTTGCTCCTGGATGATCGGGATCGGCCAGCTTGAATTCAGGGCGATGCTCAGGATGATTTCCCTCTGATTGGAATTGATCGGCCCGGACGATTGTACGATCGGCCAGTATAATCAACCCAATTTTTAATCATCCAACCTGCATTCTGGGCGATGCTCTGGCCGATCTTCTGATATTTGTACGAATCGTCCAGGACGATGTCCATATCGGCCAGGACGATATTGTCGGCAACTTGCAATTAATGAGCTCCTTTGAAGCTCTTCTATTTAAGAGCTCTTGTTTAACATTTTTGAACAATCTTTTGCTGCTGCCTTGACTTGAGAAGACCTTGAGGAGAGAAAGAGAGAGAGAGAGGGAGAGAGGATCTTGTGAGGGGGAGCTTTTGAGGGGATTCACAAGGGTTGCTTCAATGATCGCTATGCTTCTTTTTCGTCTAGAGTTTCTCGTCCATGGAAGGATCGGTAGAGGTAAGGATTCAGCATCTAATTGTGGTTCTCTGCCAGCTTCAGAAGGAAGCAAAAGGAGATAGGTTCTCTGCCTTACCGGGGTGGCAAAAAGAGGTTCTTTGTAAAGGCTTCTCTGCCTAGCTATGGGGGCTAAAGGAGAGTCACGAGTATAGTGCAATACTTGGAGGGCGCCTCCGAGGAGTGGATGTAGGTCGTGTTGACCAAACCACTATTAATCTCTGTGTTCTTATTTCTTGCTTCCGGACTTATTTTTGTGGTGTGATTTTGGTTTATGTGATTTTTACTTCTTTGTGAAAAGAATTTTTAAAATACCAATTCACCCCCCCCCCCCCCTCTTGGTTAGCTTGGGCCAGTTCTATAGGGCTTAACATCCCTAACGAACTTTCAATAGTTGGATGTCATTTCTATCTTTCAAAATTAGATTATATTCTTTATGATATATTGGATAATGAAAATTGATATATCATCAAAAAATTATGTTGATCGGGCAAGAATCTTGAAGCAAGATCAAGATTGGAAACTTTAAAAATTAAATTGGAGACCATCTGAACACTAATTTTTGTAAACTTATAGTCGAACTAGACATCTCAAAAATAGAAACCCAACGACACCAAATTTGACTCAATCTGAGCTTAAAAGAGTCCAAATCAAAGACCCGAATCACATTTTGAAGGTTCAATTCATAATTTTGATTACCAAATAGTTTTCAATTGTGACATGATTATAATTGTATCAAGAAGCTTGACGAAACAAATTTTACGAGCCCAAGATCATCAAGTTCTGATATCACAAAGACTTTCAAATGTCCAGTAAATAGTTCATGATAAAGGGATTCAAGATCAACCATCCATTCAAACCACTCCAAATTTTTCCTGGATCTTCCTACTATTTATAGGCCATGCCACTCTCAATAAATTATAAATAGACCCCTTTTTTCTAATAGAAGGGGACCCCCAAGGAGGCCCAAGAAAGAAGAGGAAGAAATGGAAGAGAGCTTTATTTCCACCAGACTCTTCCTCAACCACTACCAGACCTCTGCCCGACAGTCGACCAAAGCCGGAGTTATGCACAACTAAAAACTGAAGCCAGAGTTCTGTCTGGCAGCTGATTTACATCAGAGTTCTACCCGACCACCTACTGACATAGGAACTCTACCAGACCGCCGAATAACGTAGGATTTATGCCCATCCAGCGACTGATGTTGGAGCTCTATCCGACCATCTACTGATGCAAAAGTTTTTCCCAGCCAACGGCTGTCATTCAAGTTTTGCCCAACACTCGACATACGCTGGAGTTCTACCCCACCGCCATCTAATTCAGAGTTCTTTCCGGCCAGCGACTGATGCTTAAATTCTACCCAACGTCGGACTTGCGCCATTTGCAGATTTATACCTGATGTTGGACATCTGTCGTCACCAAACTTCTTCTTTATGCCAAATTTTTATTGGACTTCTACCTGATTTTAAAATTTCTCACATCGCCAGACTTCTACTCATTACTATAATCTCATCGGACTTCTACCCGATGCTAAACTTTCACCCATCTTTAGACTTCTGCCAAGCGCTAGACTTTCATTGGACTTCTACCCAACACCAAACTTTCATGGGTCGCTAGACTTTTGCCAGTCGTTAGGCATTCGTTGGACTTCTACTCGATGCTGGATTTTCACCATCTCCAGACTTCTACGCATCATCAAACTGCTGCCCATTGCTGGACTTCCTCCGATCACTGGATTTATACCCAAAGTTGGACTTCTGCTTGTCAATAATCCTTCTGACCTACTTCACTAGACAACAGTCTTTCAAATCACTGTCACTTATCAACTACAGTCCTTCCAACCTTCGTCGCCCACAAACTACTGTACTTCAAACCTCCATCGCCAGAAAATATCCTTCCGACCTTTTGACCTTTACCATCCACTGACTACAATCCTTCTGACCTTTATCGCCAAATAATGGTCTTTCTGACCTACGTTAACCACCAACTATGGTTATGCTGACCAAACAAACATATCAATAAAGATTCATACAAATCCTATCATGTAATGCACATTATATCATGTGTGTTTACTACATCAATCCAAGGCCTTCCCCCAAGGAAGGGCATCATTTGTAATCAACTGTAAATAATAGTGGTTTCATTCAAACTGGGCCAAGCCTCCTGGCTTTTCCCCTTTTCAGGGTTTTCCAAGTAAAAATCTTGGTATCTCTTATGAATATTGCACAGCCTTTTTTAACTAATTGCGTGCTGGAACTTCGTACATAGATAAGACATTAAATTTTATATTTCTCTATCGCCACGAATATTTTGGGATGCAACAAGAATGATAAAATTTATTTATATTTTCAGATAGATAGTAAAATTTCATCTTTACCTTTAGAGATAATATGTTATTGTCTAAACAATTTTAGTTATAAGAATTTAAATTATATTTATATATTTTCCACATTATCAAACAAATTTTATATCTTTAATACACCAGAGAATAATTTCATTTGAAGAAAACCAACACGAGTGGATAATTTAACAGTTTTTTTAAGAGCCAATTTGGGAAAAAAATGTAATAAACCATTGTTTTTTTTAATGTATTTTTTTCAAGAAGACTTTAGGTTAACTTTAATAAGTTCATGTTAAAAAATACTAACATTTATATGAACCATTCAACAAATTTTGGACTCGTAGTTCTCAATATTATATATATTTTTTTATTTTACATAAAACTCCCTTTTATCATATATTTTTCATTTCCTCGATAAATTTCTCTAACAATAATGTTTATAGTCACAAAAGCATGAACAAGACCATTAAATCTGCAAAATCAGGCGATCATTTTGATTTAGAAATGATAGGATTGATCATAAATTGTTATTCAAATACATAAGGAATTAACACACTTTATTTTCTTTAGGCAATATTATCATACTATTTTCAAATTTAATGAATTAAATAAAGTGGCTTGTTCTAAAAAAGTATATATGTATGTGTTGTAATTATGGAGAAAATAAGGTTAAAAATTTGGTACATTTCTATGCAAGAACAAAGGTATACATTCCTAAAGTTAACTAGCAAATCATATTGCTAAGAGTTTTTTTTGTTGCACACAAACAAGTGTGAAGTATTCTAAACATAGGAGATTACATAATAATGATTTTCAATTTGAAGAAAAACAAATTCAGTAAAACATTTTGGTGCATTTACAAATTCCATCTTTTTTTTTTGGAATATTTGGATTTCCTCATATTTGAGCTAGTTCCAAATACACAGAAAATATATTATAATTAATGTCGCCCTCCACCATCGTCGGTAGTCACCAACCACCCCTATCGCTGACCACCACTGTCGCCAGTAACTCCTTGGCAGTTCGCTGCCACTACAGTCCACAACAGCCGACCTTTTGCCAATGCCTTTTGCTCGCCACCACCACCGTTGTCATCACTTGCCACTCGTCACCATTACCACCGCCGCCCACCGAATACCACTATCGTCACCCACCACCATTGTCACTGACCTCCACTGAGCACCGCCACCCATCATAGTTGTTGGCCACTGTAGTCACTAATGATTCAACAATAATAAATAAGTATGAAGATTTATGGGCTATGATGTATGATATACATTTCATCAACAAAATATAGTTTTTCATGTATATTTAATAAATTCTTATAATTTTTCACTAAAAAGTTATAAAAAAAATTCCTTTTTGTTATTATCATGCATAAACTCAAATTAGAAGACTCGTTACTTCTCAAAGAAATTGAACTTCTCCCACACAATTTCTATAATTTGATATCCCAAATTTGAAAGTTTTCCCTAACTTCTAAAATAATGGAGAAGATAAAGAAATGATAAATAGTACTAGGGGTGTCAAAATTTGATCTGACTTGAAATTCGATGTGGAGCCGACTCAAAAAATTCTAGGTTTAGATCAATTCATTTGCAATACAGACCAGGTTCGAGATTTGTAATATGATCCATTTATAAATATGAGTCGGGTTTGGGTTAACCTGGAAACCCAAAAAATAAACCATAATGAACCATTTTACACACACCTGGCAACTAACCGTAACTCACTCCCTCATCTCATGATCACCCACACTACTCTAGCCCTGAGACAAAGTCCATGTTCGTGCTCTTTCTCTTTCCATATCTACGGGAAGAAATCAGCGAAAAGCCCTCTTTCAGTGAGAGAAATCTTCACTTCAAGCTGTCATCATAGATAGAGTAGAACAGTGGGTTCTCTGTACTCCACCCTAGATGTTTTATCACTCTCAACATCAACAATCTAAGGTTGATGGGCAAAATCTAATACAACAGAGAAGCTCACCTGCTTGTTTCTTCTCCAACTTGAATGTCGACAATGATAATCTTTACTTCATTCAACTTCTATTAAAAGATATACCAAATCCAACAGTGGCAATAGAAGTTTGAGCTTTTATTTATTATCCACACTGTAAATGCATCTAGTTTCAATAATAATGGCATTTTCTTCTCCATTTATCTAATGAAAAAGCTTTTGTTTCTTATTTTCCAAAAAAACTACAGCTGACTTGATTTATTATAATTGTAATTTTTTAAGTCTATGGTTTAATAAGAGGGTTGATAGGCAGTATCGTGGGCGAGATTAGCTTCTCCTCTCGGCAAAACTTGTTGTCTCAAATATCTAAGATGCAAAGCGATGGCATCTTTAGTAACCACAGAAGCCCCGTGTAGAATAGCAATGGTCGTTACCTCATCCCAGGCTATGTTGTTTCTTCTTGGGAGGATTCCTTGCTATCTAATAATTTCTCTAGTTCCAAGAGGTCAAGAGTTATCATTGGACATAACCAAATAGAGCTACATGTAATTCATACCTCTCTCTCTCATCCTCACTACACCTATTGTCTCACTTCTCTCAAAACTTTCCCATTTTTGAATCAAAATTGGTCCACGAGTTTGAACTGGTCAACCTGATAACCCGCGTGGGTTGGGTTGGGGTTGAAATACTTGATCCATTTGTAAAAATGAGTCGGGTTAGGGCCAACCCCTTTAAACCTGAATCAAACTATGTTTGACATGAACCAGACCCTCAGACCCATTTTGATACCCCTAAATAACACTTACAAGGTAGAGGCGATG
Source organism: Dendrobium huoshanense (assembly GCA_016618105.1). Taxonomy (NCBI): domain Eukaryota; kingdom Viridiplantae; phylum Streptophyta; class Magnoliopsida; order Asparagales; family Orchidaceae; genus Dendrobium; species Dendrobium huoshanense. The sequence continues at coordinate 44,572,059 of CM028358.1, read as the reverse complement.
GTACGTGCATGCTACATAAGTCATGGCTAGAGGCAAAGGAGGCAGAGTAACATAACAGCATAATTTTGGCTTGAGGTGAATGAGGAGTCTGTGGGTAGTGGGGGCAAAGAAAGTGCCCCAAATTAAACTTACATTTATTTTAATTCAAATCAAACAAAAATAATGTAAATTGATGCATTCATTTTACACTCAGCAAATCAACCCCAAAACATTCCTTTTACATTTCATTCCTTTTTCAGTTAATCAAAGAACCCAGAATTTATGTGAGAAAAGTGAAAGAATTATAACTTTAGATGCACAACAAAATGAGGTCTGATTCGAGCGCAGATGGGCTCATTTAAAAGTTATCAATCATAAAAAAACACTTGTACATATGTTTTGTAAATAAAACCCTGATGAAAAAATTTTCATGCTAAATCTAATGCTAGTGAGAGCTTGCACACATGGAACCGTGTGAACATGTGAAAAATTATCGTCGTGCTCATTGCATGTATCCCCATACATAATTTAACTCATGGAATCTAGTGATTCAAAATTAATGATGATTTAGGGCAACCTTGAGCTATGCAGACTATCATTGCATGCCCTTATGTAAAAAGAAAGAAAATTAAACTTGATCGATGCGCATAAGCCCGCCGATAGTTACTTTTAATAAGGGACCATTCTACTAAGCATAAAGATTATTCCAAGGAATATATGTGCCAAAAATAAGGTCAACAACTTATATCATGCATGGAAGATTATAAAGGTAATATTTAGTCAACTAATTCTAATGATTGCAAATCATATCATGTGGAAAAACATATACCTCTCCACTCACCTTGCTCTTTCATACAATAACATTATAGTAAACCTCAGTCTATCCTTTATAACTAATATCTTCTTCTGTAACTATTGAATTTATGTATTAAAATTTTTTAAGAAAATACTCTGTTTCTTTCTTGTTGTTATTCTCTTCTCTATTTTTTCATAAGACTTATATATTGATGTATGTCATGTCCCATAATCTAACATGGAAGAATTATTATTTTTATCATTTAATATAATATTAACCGAAGCTATCTAAATTATTTTATCAAAATGTAATATCAGTTAAAATATTTATGCTTATCAAAATATTAATATATATCTATATACATACTCTAAATCCATATAAAATACTTAGGAATCATATAACTGCAACACATCTTCTCTTTTCATGAGTACAAAAAAAAAATTAAAAAAGAAAGAAGTAAAACATGAGGAATCATAAAATTACAACACATTCTGATCAATCTTACCATCCTAATCCTTTCCTTGACCTAAAATCATTTAAACTATATATAATGAGTCAAATAATTCAACTTGTCACTAAAGTCTTATAATTGAACTCAAAACACGATAAAGAAATAGTATGCATTGTTTGATTGAAAAAATTGAGTTTGAAAAAGAATAATTTTTTTGGAAGAATTTAATTTCTAGAATTTTAGTTTAAAATCGAACACTTCATTATTAATAATATATTTCCTCGGGAGGCTGGGATATTATTCCCTAATAGCTTCATATTATAAAACTTTGAATTCATCCATATTATTATAGTCAATTTAAAAGAAGAAAAAAATGTCCCGGAGGGTCAAAGTGAAGTTTGATCAAGCGCTTAACTATAATAGTATGGATACAGGATCAGTAATTTCATAATCTAGGTCATGATAATAGAATGATATATTTTCCTAAGAAAAGAAGATATCGTTTATCATCAATCCTTTAATATGATGATAATGATCATTGACCTTGATTTTCCCAAAGATAATTAAATGAATTTTGAGAAAAAAATCATAATTTTGAAAATTGATATAGGTTCTAAATCTTCTACAAATGCAAGCAGTCATAAGAAATCAGATATTCCTACAAAAACTCTCGATTAAAATAATGGTAAAAATTTTATATGGAATTTCTCATGGATTGATATCAAATGATTGAAGTTAGAATTTCGAATGGAAATTGATCAAGTCAGAGAACTTATTTCTCAAAGTCAAAGGAGAAATAATAGGAGATATTTTGAGATTCTAAAACACTTAAGAAAACACCCCATCCTATTCTATATGTAGGGCTTGAAATTTTTATTGAAGGAGATTTAAATTTAAGTTGACAATTATATTTGATTGTTGAGATTACATTCCAAGAAGATGAGGTCTTATGATTTTGAGTCTGCCTCATATTCTAATCTATATTAGGCAATAGGTGACAATAATTCAAACCTAACTAATGTGGTGCAAAACTTGGACTTACCTTAAGGAGCCAACTAATCACCTAAGTGCTTAAAAATCATGAATATGACCTATTTAATGAAAGAGTGATAAAGGTGTTTTTTAATTAAGTTTGAGGAAATGGAGTCGGTATCTAGAATAGATACTAATTAGTTCATTGACTTATCTAGGGTAATTAATGCTTGAAATAAAATGAAATTATATTTTTTGGCATTTTTAGTTGATTTATAATGCAATATATGCAAATTAAGTCAATAAATTCATAAAATTTATATGAAAAAGTTTTTAAAAAGGCTTTAAAATATTTTTTATCTTAGAGATTGCACAACTTCCTCTTTGATGGGATTGCACCCTAATAAGTCAGGTGGTTGCTAGAACTCGTATGTAGAGAGGTGCCTAACAAGGAATAAAAAGTAATAATATGATGAATACAACCCTTGGCAAGCACGAGCTTACTTCTTAATACTATTAGAATTTTTATTTGAGCTTAAAATTTCATTTTTAATTAAAGTAGAAAAATTTTGTTCGTGCCCTCGCGAATCTCTGATCATTTCAAACTAAAATAAAAATCGGCATGCAATAAAAAAGGCTAGAAAAGACATATAATTTCTATTGCATAATCAAAGTAAATAAATAAATCAAATTAATTAAATATATTCAAAGACCATATGGCAAGTGCCAATTAATAGTATAATCCAGAGTTTGTATAAATTAAAAGTGGTCTAGTACCATTAATAACAACCCAGATTCTACTCCTAGGACTGACACAAGTGACATTGAGAATGAGATTTTTATCGATCTTCTCTTCTTCGTCCTTCTGCGAGCTCCTTAGATTCATCGGGTCTAGATATCCAAGTGAAAAGGAAACTTGGATTCTTCATATTATCTAAATTTGGATCTTCAAATGAAAAGGTACTCTCTCCTAAGGGATGTTCCTTCCTCTTTGGATTCCAAATTGGATTTATAATATCCCATCTTTAAAGGTCACTTTTATAACTCTTAGTTACAACTAAAATACATCAAATTATATAGAAATGAAATTAATAATCTAGACTCAAGCACCACCTGTAAGGTTATCCTAAGTAATCAACAGTTAAATTGATATCCCAAGTAGTTATATATATGAAAATGGTTAAAACTAAATCGCAATCACACATGGTCAAGCTCTTTTTAATTTAAAAGGGATTTAGCATGCTCTCACTTGCAAAAAAAAAAATTAATTTCAAAGCTTTAATTTATGACCCATTTATTTTGATAGCCCTATATAGCCCAGTTGTGTTTCCTATCTGACCCGCACAACCAGCCCGCATGCCCCCCTTTGACCAACATGACCTACTGCAGCCCTCCAGCCGATACGTGCAACCAGCCTTCATCCTCCTACAACCTGCCCTCTTACCCACTCGCACGACCTGCCACAGCCTGCAGGCACACATATGGCGGGGATTGAACCATGGCCTTGTGCTTGCATGCTTGCCCGACCGTCAAGCCACTTATCCAAAATTATCTTAATTTGAATGATTTTTTATTTATATTATAACAAATAAAATAAAAAAATAAATACTAACAAATCTTATTATTTTGAAATTCATACAAATTTTATTTAAGATCAAAATAATTAATATATTTAGTTTAATTTGAAAATGAATTATTAAACTTATTAATTTATTTTAATAATGAACTATTAATATATTTAATTTAATTTAAAATAAAATCTGTGAAAAATATTACACTTTTCTATTTAAGCTATAATAATAAAAAAATAAATCTTAAAATAAAATAAAATAAAATATTAAATTTAAAATTCCTTTAAATAATTTAATAAATTAATAATTAATTAGATAAATTGTTTAATAATTAATTAATTAAAATAACATATTAAATTTTTGATTAACTAAAACAAACTATAAAAAATTAAAATTAATTATAATGAAGTATTAATATAAATAATTAATTTAAATAAGTTATTAAATTACTAATTAATTTAAAAAGTTAGTAAATTAATAAATAATTAAAATAAAATATTAAAGAAAATAAAAATATTTAAAAATTAGCTAAATTAAATTATTAAAATCCGTCAAAAAATTTATCATATATATTTCACCGAAATCCGTCAAAAACCCTTCGAACAAATATTAGATTTTCCTATAGTGATGTCAAATCAACCTAGATGGGACTTTGTACTTTCTGAGGTACCTAGAGAGATAAATAATATACTTTATTTAACATTTTTTTTAGATGAATGTATATAGAAACATCCCAACCATCAATAGATTTTATAATTATAGAATGCATTAAAGGCTCACTAATCACATACTTATCAGATCTCTAGCTCAAATATATTAAATATTTATTGGGCATCACAACTTCTCACAATTTGATGTTCTTCTCTAGTAACTCATTGAAGGTGATACAATTTTTTAATTCATGACCTAACATCTAGTGCTATGAGTAATAATTAGGTTGCCCAAATATACCCAGTTCTTTCAGCCTATTAGGGTTAGGTAATTCAAATTCTAACTTCTTTAGAAGATTCTAAAAATTTATTTGATTGCTTCCTTTTTAATAAATAGACTTCATTGATACAGGCCTCAAACTTCTCCCTATTTTCTTCTATAGTATGATATGATTGAGGTTTACTTTACTGTAAGGTTGATATTGCAATGCAAGTTTTGGATGATCTACTTATACTTTCATTAGTTATTATCTATTATTGAAACTAACATAAATTTCTTCACTAAGACTTTATGAAGTTTCAACTTTTAGAATCTAATAGAGATTGATCTTTAAAGAACAATAATTAAGAAATTTCCTCTTAAAGATTACAGGATTACCTGACTTCTCTAAAGTTTAAAGTAAAAAAGGCTACTGGACATCGTATATTTTTAATAAGGATCTCAATAGCGTACTATTCTTGCAACTGTGGCTCAGATTTTATGCTATGGTTCCTCTATCTCAAGATGTAATCAATTGGATTTTAATTGTGTTTTTATTTCTCAACCACCAGATCCCTGAAGGTGATATGATGTCTCGCTTAAACAAATCATTTTATACACTAATTTTCTAACTTTGTAAAGGTAAGGGCCGGCCCATTAGGTAGTTTTGCATACAAATCAAATGCAACTCAACATAATTTGCTAATAAATTATCTAAATAATATTGTATCACTTCCTCCAGTATTGCAACAATTGGCTCTAAAATGTCTAATATGCAATTTTGGATTACACATGTCATCAATGTTTTTAAATAAAGGCGACACAAATCCTTTCAGATATGAGACTAAGTCATAGTACTATGGGTATGGTATACCCTATAAATAAATAAAGTATATTGAGACTGTGTTGATGTCTCTTTAACTTGTTGCTCTACTGACTGAATAGATCAGCTTTATAGTTTTATTACATTAATTTTTCATCTTTAATGACTTCTTTCTTATTATTGTTTAATTCAACCAATTCGAGAGGAGGTGATTCAACTTACACTATTGGTGAAAATGATTCTTATTCTACAACATGATGATAACGACCATCATTTCTTCCATCTTTTTCTCTATTCTAACGATCTACTTGTCCTTCTAACTTAGTTGATCTAGTAGACATTGAGTTAAGTTAAGTTTGGTGTAACATCTTCCTCAACTTTCACATCAAAATGACTTAAATTAAATATATACATTAAAAAAATACATTTGGTTTTATGTGTTTTTCTCATTTCCTTTAGAATAAACAAATACAATGTTCTCAAAAACTAGAACTTGTTAGGTAATAATTTTAATGTACGTTGATGTTGCTAATTAACATAGCTTTTCAAAACATAAAGCAAATAATCAAACTAAATAAATAAATTTTATTAGTAAATTATAAATTATTAAAATTAAAATTTAAATTAATTCCTTCAAGCTGGCAATACATCAATTTATTTTATAGATAATTCAAACTTTAATTCATCAAGGACACAACCAAATAACACAAATTAGCACACATATAGCTAAAATTATTTGATAAAACAACCAACTTTAGCCTTAGGTTATGAGCCGTATTTAGTTGTATGTGTGTTTAATTTTCCTACAATTTGTTGATTGTGAAGTGATGTTCTATTGAATGTGTGATGATGTGAGTGTTTACTTATCTTGCACTATATGATCTAGCTTGTGGATGATTTAAATAAAATGTTTGTATACTAATCCCTAGAGGTGTATAGTCTTTTTCTTTTATATTCAATTTCAAATGTATAATGACTTGTAAATATATAGAGTTGTGAACATCATAAATGAAGTTGTTTGTTATAAAATAGAGAAGTCCTAAAGAATGAATATTCTTTAAAGATGATGTCTTTCAAATTCTTTAGAAGTACAATCATAGCATGGAGATCCTAAAAAATACTTGAAATTAAAATTTGTTGGAAGATCATGACTATCTTTACTTTTCTTAGACCTGATTGTTAATTATGTATCATGTACAAATTAAAAAATGCATGCTTTTCCCAAACTTATTAGCATTGCTTGTGATTTTGCCATGATAATTATATGACACTTAGGGTTCTGTGATGTTAATCATTTAAAACACCAACCTTTACTTTCATGCGAGCATATCATACATATTTACTTTTTTGATAAAGGTACTAAACTTACACACACCAGCGATAAGCAAGGGACAACCTAACGATGGGGTCATGTATGCTATACATGTTGGCATATAGCTGTTATACTACTAGTTTTTTCTTTGAAAATTGTACATATATATATCACATTAGTTGCATATAAAAATTTTAGAAGTTAGAGAAAAATTCATTTTCAATTGCATTAGTAAGGTGCATTTGAACCCCTAGCATTTTTAAACCCTGATTTAAATTTTGAATTATAAACCCCTCATTATTAAAAGAACAATAACTTGCCTATCATGCATTCCATTTAAACCTGAAATCTTTTTTTTAAAGCACTTAGGTGGCTAACTAACAGTCCACTCCAGATGCACAATTCCTGCTCTTCTTTCTAGGACATGATCAATTTCCCATAAAAAAATGACAAAATTTCATAGAAACAAGTATAAAAAATAGACACAAACTCACAGTAGTAACATTTAAGTAAGAACAATGAGGTGGATAACCCCACTAGAATCAAGAGTCCATAACAAGACACAGAAATCATAAAGTAAGGTAATCCATTGACAGAAGAATTACTGAGCAGAGCTTATAGAATCAAATAAAACCAAAAACAACTTCCTAGTCCGATATCCACTCAATTTTTTTTAGAAAACTCCATCGAACTAAGCTTAATCTGACCCTGAAAAATGAAATGAAATGTAGCAAGATTGCTAGTTAAAATAAGAAAGGAAAGAATTTGCACTCACCAAGGAAGGTAGTCACAAAGAGGAGACACCTGAAAACCAGAGCTAAAGTCCTCATCTTCTTCGTGGGAGGCAGTGGTCATAAGAGATACAGAGCTGTAGGAGAATCTTGCGAACTAATAATACACTCAAGAAAGTTTTTCTTTAACGATGATATACAAGCTCGACACTTCAGTCGAGAAATCGATGTCATCACTTAAGATTGACTGGTGGATAGAGATTGGAAGTGGGCATCTTGCACATTAGGAGGTCTAGAAGAAGACCACCGCAGCGGCGACAAGATTGGGATTGGTGACTGAAGCTACCAAAGATATCCTTTGTGTGTCCGTGGTAAAATATCAAGGAATGAGAGGGTGTGCGATGGTACCTTAATTATTATACAAAATTATTACAAAAATTTTCAAATCGTACCATAATTAATTTAAAGAGTTAAAAAGTTAGAAGCTTTTTTTTAATATTTATAAATTATTATATGAAAATATTTTTTTAAAAAATAGATATAAAAATATTTTTTTAGTTCATAAATTTATTTATAATAGAAATAGTAGTCAAATATTAATTATGATTAATTTTAAAATATTAAATAATAAAAAAAGTTATCCTAAACAAATTAAAAATGATAAAAGTATATATATATATATATATATATATATCATGTAATCACAAAATTTAACGCAAATCTAGGAACTTTGAAATAAAGGGTTTAAAGATAATTAGAGAGGTTTATCATTGTGATCATTATGAGAGGGAGAGAGAATATCAAGTCTATTTATGTAATGGCCTCCCCACTCACATGCATGAATTATTCCTAGTACTCTCTATCTTTTATCCAATGAAATTCTAGAAAAAATACAAACCCAACAACACCAAATTCGACTCAATCTGAGCTTAAAAGAGTCCAAATCAAAGACTCGAAGCGCAATTTGAAGGTTCAATCCATAATTTTGATTACCAAATTATTTTCAATTGTGAAAAGCTTATAACTGAATCAAACAGCTCGACGAGACAAATCTAACGAGTCCAAGATCATCAAGTTATAATATCACAAAGACATTCAAATGTCCAGTAAATGGTTTATAATAAAGGGATTCAAATCGGTCATCCATTCAAACCTCTCCCAATTTATCATGGATCTTCCTACTATTTATAGGCTATGCCACTCTCAATAAGTTATAAATAGACCCCTTATTTCTCGTAGAAGGGACCCCCAAGATGGCCCAAGCAAGAAGAGGAAGAAATGGAAGCGAGCTCTTTTGTCACCAAACTCTTCCTCAACCACTTCTAGACCTCTGCCCGACAGTCAACTGAAGCCAGAGTTATGAACGAATGCCAACTGACATCGGAGTTATGCCCGACCACTGATTTACATCAGAGTTCTGCCCGACCAGATACTGACATAGGAACTCTGTCTGACCACCAAATAACGTAGGAGTTCTGCCCATCCAACAACTGATGTCGGAGCTGTATCCGAACATCTACTGATGTATGAGTTCTGCAAGGACACCGACTGTCATTCAACTTTTGCCCAACACTCGACATATGCTATAGTTCTACCCCATCACCAACTAATGCCAGAGTTCTGCCCGGTCGTCGACTGACTTAAAATCTACCCAATGTCGGACTTGCGTCCTTCACCAGATTTTTACCCAATGTTGGACATCCGTCGTCACCGAACTTCTTCCTGACACTGAATTTTTATCTGAATTCTACCAAAATCCAAAATTTCTCACATCGCCGGACTTCTACTCATTACCGGAATCTCACGGACTTCTACCTGATGCTGAACTTTTGCCCATCTTTAGACTTCTGCCAAGCGCCAGACTTTTGTTGGACTTTTACCCGACACCAAACTTTCACAGGTCGCTAGACTTATGCCATTCGTCAGACATTCGTTGGACTTCTACTCAATGCCAGACTTTTACCATCTCCAGACTTCTACGCATCATAAGACTGCTACCTATTGCTGAACTTCCTCCTATAACTGGATTTATACCCAATGTTAGACTTCTGCTCATCAACGGTCCTTCTGACCTACTTCACTAGACAACAGTCTTTCTTACCACTATCGCCCATCAACTACAGTCCTTTTGACCTCCGTCGACCACAAACTACTATCCTTCTAACCTCCGTCGCCAGAGAACATCCTTCCAACCTTTATCGTCCATTGACTACTATCCTTCCAACCTTTGTCACCAAACAATGGCCTTTCTGACCTACGTTAACCACCGACTATGGTTATGCCGACCAAACAAACATATCAATACTGACTCAAACAAGCATCATGTAATGTACGTTATATGATGTTTTTTTATTACATCAATCCAAGGCCTTCCCCCAAGCAAGGGCATCATTTATAATCAACTGCAAATAATACTGGTTTCATTCAAACTGGGCCAAGCCTCCTGACTTTTCCCCTTTTCAGGGTTTTGCACGTAAAAATATTGGTGTCTCTTATGAATATTGCACAGTCTCTTTTATCTGATTGCGTGCTGAATCTTCTTACATAGATAAGACATTAAAATTTATAATTCTCTATCGCCGCAAATATTCAAGGATGCAACAAGAATGATAAAATTTATTTATATTTTCAGATAGATAGTAAAATATCATTTTTTATCTTTAGAGATAATATGTTATTCTCTAAACGGATTTAGTTATAAGAATTTAAATTTTATATATTTTTCTACATTATCAAACAAATTTTACATCTTTAATACAACGGAGAATAATTTCATTTGAAGAAAACCAATGCGAGTGGATATTTTAACATTTTTTCAAGAGCCAATTTTGAAAAAAAAATGTAAAAAACCATTGTTCTTTTTAATAAATTTTTTCGAGAATACTTTAGGTTAACTTTAATAAGTTCATGTTAAAAAATATTAACATTTATATGAACCATTCAACAAATTCTAGACTCACAGTTCTCAATATTATATTTTTTTATTTAACATAAAACTCCCTTTTATCATCTATTTTTCATTTCCTCCATAAATTTCTCTAACAATATTGTTTATAGTCACAAAAGCATGAACAATACCTATATATCTGCAAAATCAGGCAATCATTTTGATTTAGAGATGATAGGATTGATCATAAATTGTTATTCAAATACATAAGGAATTAACACACTTTATTTTCTTCAGACAATATTATCATACTATTTTTAAATTTAATAAATTAAATAAAGAGGCTTGTCTAAAAAAGTATATATGTTAAACTAATTTATAGACTAAATTAATGTACAATTTACTCAAGAAAATTAAGAAAAAATCAAAATATTTTTCATTCAAACTAGAGAGAAATTTTTTAAATTGTGAATGTACATAACCATCATCATTATTCTCATCAACATAGAACTCTTCAAACATTTTCATCAGGGATAGTCCGTGCTCTACAGACAGCACATTCATTTTTAATCATCAACCAATTTTTGATGCATCCTACATGATAGATATGGTTGCAGCTCAGGATAGCTATGTTCTTCTTCAATTTAATCTCTTCCTTTAATAAATACATGAGTAAATGAACATTAATTAAATGTTATACATTAAAATAAATTAAGAAAATAATAATTTAATAAGTACCTGACATATGGTGCAAATTATATTCTCTTCTGTGGTTATTAATCGGCCCAAACTATTGATCAAGAAATTAGATATGCGTTCTTCTGATAATCTGTTACTAGCTCTAGTACTTTGATTTGGTGGATTCTGTAATTTCAGAACAAAACTAATTAGCAGTAGAAACACAACTAAATAATATGTGAGAAGAATAAAGAATGCTCACTTATATGTAAAATCATGATTGTTCATATGATTAATTACCTGCTGCTCTTGCGCTCTCTCATTAATATCAGCGGCTGTAGAGTGTATCCTTGTAGTATTAGTATTTCCTGAGCGCATACAAGGAGGTAATTCATATCCTGAATCATTAGTCAAATAAATGAGCAGGGAGATACAGAGTGGGAATGAGAGAGAGAGAGAGAGATCAAGAGAGAGAGAGAGTGTGTGTGTGTGTGTGCAGAAATGAAGAAAATAAAAGAAAAGATGTGCGTACTGTGATGAGGAGGACTAGTCTGCATCGATGGCCTAGGAACAGATGGCATCATCCATCTCGTTGAAATAGAATGCATCATCCATGGAATGAGAACAGAGCGTATATGTGGCATATATGCATAGCCTGTAGAACTGAAATGTTTGTAAATATTAGCGTATCATCTAATCGCTGCTGCACCCAAAATCCACCCTCCATATATAGTTCATGAAACTGAAACAAATCTTCGAGAAAATTAAGAAAGCAAGTCGTCAAAGAAGAAGAAGAAGAAGATGATGATGATGAAGTGTGGAGTCGCTCGTGAGTAGAGGATGAGAGAAATTGGGAGGAGATTTTAGATCCGAATGCATATTTCTGTAACATTTATAGATGCATTTCAAACTAACAGTAATATTCAATTATGTTTTCAAATTAATAAAACTCTATCTTTGGAAACCAAATCAAATTGATACAATATATTTATGGAAAGCAAATCCTCCAAATTTCATCATATCTGAACAAAGATTATTTATGATATCCGAGTTATTCTAACGGTTTATGAAATCTAAAATGAATAAATTATTCTAACGGTTTATAAATTTAGTTATTTGACTCTAAATTTTAATTTTAATATAGTACGATTATTTGTATTTTGATTCTTTGAATACTTTTTTTATATATAAAATAATTTGTTGCAACCCATGACCCCGAGTTTGAGATTTTGATGATGCCAAATAATGAGTGTTTTGGAACTGCTTTTCATTGATTATTATTTTATTTGTTATTTTCCTTGAGCACTAACATTTCAGGAAGATCACAAGTGACTCAGGAAGAAAGGAAGACTCAAGACCGGGTAGATTAGGAGTATGAGTCAAACATTGTATTTTTTCATTTATTATATTTTTACTTTATTGAGTCTGGCCACAAAATGCATAAGAGTAAGAGCAACCATGCACACACACAGGGGGAGAGTTCTTTTTTAACTGCAAATCATAACTAAAATTCTTCTCTGTAGATCGTACTGTACGATTTTATTTCGTACCGTACGATCCAAGCTATGTGGACAAATATGTGAATATATCGTACTGTACGAAGTCCGTCGTACTATACGATATGTTCAGATCCAAAACCCTAGCCGTGACTTAGTTTAAGTAAGTGATTTTTCGCCGTTCGTACTGTACGAACAAGTTCGTACTGTACGAACAAGTTCGTACTGTACGATCCGTTTTTAATACTTACTTAAATTAACCCGTGATTAGTGCATGTAATCCAGGCCTAATGAAAATTTGAACATCGTACTGTACGATAGTAATCGTACCATACGATGAACAGAGACGACATCCGATCGTCCAAACCATCGTCCTGTACGAATAGTATCTTGTTGGATCGTACCGTACGATATTATATCGTACAGTACGATTTGTTTTTGTACTGTTCGTACATCTTCGTACCAGGACGACGGCTGTTTATGAAGATCGTACTGTACGATGTTGAATCGTATTGTACGAACAGTAACGGCTAATTTTGAAATCAGAGGTTTTTGGAGCCCGTTTTTAGATGTCAATCAAGTCTTTTTGGGTAAGAATTACAGAGGGGGTGAATGTGGTTAGAGAGGGATTCCAAGGGAGAAAACTCTAGAGAAATTCTTGAGGGTTGAGAGAGGAAGGAGGAGGTGAGCGTTGTGAGGGAGAAGAGGTGTGAGGGAGATCACACGGTTGCTCCAAGCTTGCTGCATCTTGCTCCTCCTGTGGCCCGAGAAGGATTTGAGGAAGGATCTCCAAGGGAAAGGCTCGCCTACATCCGTTACCTCGAGGTTCTCTGCCTTCTCCAGGAGGGAGAAAAACGAGAAGGTTCTCTGCCGTCACCAAGAGGGTGAAAATAGAGTTTGGTATTCCGCCACGCCGGGTTGGTGAAAGGGAGGTTTGTACAGGCTTCTCCGCCTTGCCGAGGGGGAAAAAAGGAGAACTATTTTGATAGTGAAAATCCCGAAGTGGAGGACTCCGGGGAGTGGACGTAGGTCATATTTTGACCGAACCACTATAAAATTCTTGGTGTGTTCTTTCCTTTTCGTTGTTTACTTTTTGCTTGCATTTTAAATTTGTCATATCTAATGCATGTGAAATTTTGTGAAAGAAAAATTGCATAAATCTTTGTTTTAAAGTTTCAAAAACAACAAAAAAATTAGAACTATTATTTAGGATTAATTTTATTATTAAGAAGTTTTTACAATTCACCCCCCTCTTGTCGTTTAGTAATTTCAATTGGTATCAGAGCTTGTTTTTCAAAATAGTGTTTTAGAAAACCTTGAAAAAACGATCATGTCGAATTTTGGTAATCGTAACACTGCGGAGGGTTATTCAATAACTCGTCCACCACTTTTTGATAACATACCGTTTGATTTCTGGAAAATTAGAATGTCTACATTTTTGTAATCTATAGATTACCGCATGTGGATGTTAGTAAATGATGGATATGTTGCACCGTTTAAGATTGTTAATGGTTTGAAAACTCCTGTACCTTTTATTGAATGGAGCAATGAGGATAGGGAGTTAGCCCAACTGAATGCTAAGTGCTTAAACTGTTTTTTTTTTTTTTTTTGTGCATTGAAATCTGAGGACTATATGAGAGTATCTACTTGTGTTTCTGGTAAGGAGATTTGGGATAGACTGTGCATCACATACGAAGGAACAAACGAAGTAAAACAGTCTAGGCTTAACATTCTACTGCATGATTATGAATTATTCCGTATGAAACCTAGCGAAACAATTTCTGACATGTACACTAGGTTCACCCAAATTGTGACATCCTTGCATGCATTAGGTAGAGAAATTTCAAATTCTGAGAAAGTGAATAAAATTCTTAAATGCCTACCTAGTTCCTATGATGCTAAGATAACTGCTATCACTGAGTCCAAAGATCTTAATGTCTATTCTATTGATAACCTCCTTGGGTCACTCATTGCATACGAGCAAGGAGTGAGCCAAAGGCAAAGTGATGCAGGTGAAAAGAAAAAGGAGCGGACGGTGGCATTAAAAGCTAGCAACTCAGATAGTGAAAGCTCTGCAGGGGAGGAAGATGATGAGATAGCATTGATGACCCGACAGTTTAAAAATTTCCTGAAGAGAAAACAAAAGCGTCATCAGAACAGCTGGAATAAAGGTAAGAGCTCAAGGTCCAATAAGGTTTCATCTGATACAATTTGCTTTGAGTGCAGGAAGCCAGGTCACCTTCGAGCCGATTGCCCTAATCTGAAGAGTCAACCAGCAAAGGAGAAAGGAGATGACAAAGTTAAATACAAGAGAGGAAAGACAAAGACACAGAAAGCTTTTTGGGCCGACTCTGCCTCAGAATCATCAGAAGAAGAAGCAGAGGAGGAGGTAACAAATTTGTGTCTTATGGCTAATGATAACCTTGATCAATTGGATCAAGATGAGGTATGTCAACTTTCTTATGATGAATTATTGCTTATTTCTGAGAATATTCATGACTCGTATAGGAAACTGAAGAAAATGCATGCTAAACTTAATATTGAATTTAGTTCCTTACAAATTGAGCATGCTAACTTAGTTAAAGAAAATTCTGATTTAGATAAAGATCACATGTTACTTCTTGATGAGTATGATGCATTAAATAAGAAGCATATTGAACTAATTGAAGTGCATGAATCCTTGAAAACATCACATATTGAACTAGATGTAGAGTTTGAAAAACTAACTGCACTTGCATTAGAAGTAGATCATAGTGAGCACTTGCTATTGATAGAAGTTGATGGATTGACAGCTCAAAATAAAACTTATAGTGAAAAGATAAAAGAATTAGAAAATGAAATTGCATCACTCACAGTAGGCCATCCTAGAAAACCCCCAACACAGCATGCATTACGAAACCTTAGGAAGAGGCACCACCACACTCATAGATTAGTAAATCCATTTCCTGCTGTTAGGTGCTTCTCTTGTGGCATGTTAGGTCACATAGCCCGCACATGCACAATTCACCGTAGGACACACTTAGTATGGAGACCTAAACTGCATCCATCACAGCATAACATGCATACATCTCATTCATGCAAGCATAAGGAGGAACTCAAACTCACTTGGGTTCCCAAATCTAATATTTGAATGAAATTGTAGGGATGCTCTCACAAAAGACCTAGTGAGAGCATGTGGTACCTGGATAGTGTCTGCTCGCGACACATGACTGGAGATATGAAGAAGTTCATCCTATTGGAGACCAAAACTGGAGGCAAAGTAACGTTGGGAGACAACACTACCAGGAAGGTGATAGGCTCAGGTATCATTGGTAATGCTAAGAATTTTTTAATTGAAAATATTTTATTAGTTGATGGTTTAAAGCATAACTTACTTAGCATTAGTCAACTGTGTGACAAAGGTTTTGATGTTAAATTTTTTACTGATAGATGCCTGATTAGTTTATTTGATGAAGTAATTTTAGAAGGAAAACGAATGAACAATGTTTACATGTTAGACCTTGATTGCGTTGATAGTTCAAAATCATTTTGCTTGAAAACAATAGTTGATGACTCGTGGCTATGGCATAGGAGACTATGTCATGCTAGCATGAAAACTCTTAGAAACATCACTCAGAAAAACCTAGTTAGAGGTGTACCTAAGTTAGAATTCACCAAGGATCACTTATGTGATGCTTGCCAACAAGGAAAACAAGTCAAATCATCCTTTCACTCAATTAGAGACGTGATCACCTCTTGGCCACTAGAAATTCTACACATGGACTTATTTGGACCCGTTAGTACAGCCAGTCTAGGTGGAAAGAATTATGGATTTGTGATTGTAGATGACTTCACTAGATTTACTTGGGTAAGATTCTTAGCACACAAGAATGAGTCTTTTGAGGAATTTAAAGTTTTCTCCACATGGATTCAACGAAAATTAGGTTATGAAATATCAACAATCCATAGTGATCATGGTGGAGAGTTCCAAAATGATAGATTTGAGTTATTCTGTCAAGAGATAGGAATAGAGCACAATTTCTCAGCTCCTAGAACACCCCAACAGAATGGCATAGCATAAAGGAAGAATAGAACTTTGGTAGAAGCTGCTAGGGCAATGTTAGCGGAGTATACCCTTCCTCGATACTTTTGGGCAGAAGTAGTCAACACAGCCTGTTATGTTTTGAACAGAGTAAACATAAGATCGAAGCTAAATAAAACTCCATATGAACTCCTTAAGGGTAGGACACCAAACCTTTCACATTTATATGTCTTTGGGTGTAAGTGCTTCATCTTAAATAATGGTAAACATCCCTTAGGAAAATTCGATCCCAAGTCTGATGAGGGTGTCTTCTTAGGCTATTCTTCTGTAGGTAAGGCCTATAGAATTTTTAATAAGAGAACCCTTGTAGTAGAAGAATCCACCCATGTGGTATTTGATGAATCAGATATGCCCTCAGAAACTAAAATTGAAGATGATGAAATAGAAGCAATTCAAGGAGTAGAGACTATGACCTTAGAAGAAAGGGTCGAGTCTCAGGAAGATTTGCCTAGAGAATGGAGATATTCTTCTAGTCATCCTAAAGAGTTAATTTTAGGAGACCCTTCAGAAGGTGTAAGAACTAGGCATGGACTTAGGAAGGAGGTTAGTCACTCAGCTTTCATCTCTATGATAGAACCTACAAGTATAGATCAAGCCTTAGGAGATGAATTTTGGATTCTAGCAATGCAAGAAGAGCTGAACCAATTCACCAGGAATGATGTTTGGGAGTTAGTTAAGAGACCTAAAGAGCAAAGTGTTGTTGGAACAAAATGGGTCTTCAACAATAAGGTGAATGATTCAGGAACAATAATAAGGAATAAAGCAAGGCTAGTAGCTAAGGGGTACAACCAGATTGAGGGAATAGACTTTGAAGAAACCTTTGCCCCGGTTGCTAGACTAGAAGCCATAAGAGTGCTCTTAGCCTTTGCTTGCTTCAAGAACTTTAAGTTATATCAAATGGATGTGAAGAGTGCATTTTTTTAATGGGGTAATTAAGGAAGATGTCTACGTTGAGCAACCCCCCGGATTTGAAAACTCACAATTTCCAAATCATGTATTCAAATTAAAAAAGGCACTATATGGATTAAAGCAAGCACCTAGAGCATGGTATGAAAGACTTAGCTCATTTCTTTTGGATAGAGGATTTCAAAAGGGTAGTGTAGATACTACACTCTTTTTATAAAAGGTCAAAGAAGAAATTCTCATTGTTCAAATATATGTAGATGACATATTGTTTGGATCTTCGGATAAAAACTTATGCTATGAATTTTCAAAAACAATGAGTAATGAGTTTGAAATGAGAATGATGGGAGAGCTTAATTACTTTCTTGGCTTTAGTGTAAAACAAATGGATAATGGATTCTTTTTTAGCCAATCAAAGTATATTAAGGATATTTTAAAGAAATATGAAATGGATAGTGCAAAACCCATGAACACCCCAATGAGTTCGACAATTCAATTAGATAAGGATCCTAGTGGAAAATCAGTAGATCAGAAAAAATATAGAGGAATGATTGGATCCCTACTTTACTTGACTGCTAGTAGACCGGACATAATGTTTAGTGTGTGCCTTTGTGCCCGTTTCCAAGCCGATCCTAAAGAGTCTCACTTAACTGCTGTCAAAAGAATTCTTAGATATCTACTAGGCACCCCAAACTTAGGAATTTGGTATCCCAGATACAGCACTTCCTTTGAAATCCTAGGGTACTCAGATTCTGACTTCGCAGGATGTAGGATAGATAGAAAGAGCACCTCTGGTACCTGCCAATTCATCGGACAATCATTAGTTTCTTGGTCCAGTAGGAAGCAAAACTCAGTAGCATTTTTCACAGCCGAGGCAGAATACATTACGGTAGGAAGTTGTGTTGCACAAGTACTATGGTTAAAACAACAAATTCTTGATCTTGGACTACCTGTTGGAACCATCTCGATCATGTGTGACAACACAAGTGCAATTTGTATCTCTAAGAATCCAATTCAACACTCTCGAACGAAACACATAGACATTAGACATCATTTCATTAGAGATCACGTCGCTAAGGGATATATAGAATTACATCACATCGCTACAGGAGATCAATTGGCAGACATATTCACAAAACCATTAGCTTTTGACACCTTTAGCACATTGAGGACTAGATTAGGTGTCATAGATATAAATGCATAAAAAAAAAAAAATCTTTAGGGCTGCTCCTGATCACAACACACTCACCACATCAACACTTCAATTGCCTGTTCATCGTACTGTTCGATCCATATCGTACTGTACGCTCCACGTCAGCACGGATTGGGATGAATTAAATCCGGTTGGTACGACATTATTGGGTATCGTATTGTATGATCCATTTGCTTCGTACTGTACGATCCACGTCAGCACAGATTGGGACGAATTAAAGCCGGTTGGTACGACATTATTGAGTAGCGTACTGTACGATCCATTCGATTCGTACTATACGATCCACATCATCACAAATGGACAATTTGAGTAATAGCTGTTTGGTACGATATTTATTATGCATCATACTGTACGATCCACCTATTCGTACAGTACAAAACTTTTGGTCAAAAGTCGTACTGAGGGCCTCGGGACGATCGATATTCGCCTAATCGTACTGTACGATACGTATCGTACTGTACGATTTGACTATCTTTTCACGAAACGACTCGTTAGAATATTAATTGGATATCGTACTGTACGATCCCAGATCGTACTGTACGATTTACGGAAATTTCTTTAAATACCCTTGCCTAGGCTGTTCAATTCATGAGACTCAACCCTCTCCTCACTCAGCCTTCACTTCGTTTTCTTGCCCTCCTGCAATGTCTAAACGAGGTCGGATGACTGCCGGAAGCTCATCCTCATCCCATCGTCAACCCGATCGCTTTCTGAATAGTGAGAATGAGGAAGCCTACTACCGATACAAGGCTTGCAAAATTTCTCCCTCAAAAATGCTTAATCAGGCCGCTCTAAATTTCGAGGTAATGGGCCTCTTTGTCTCCACCACCTTTCAATTCCTACTCACCCTAGCATTTCCATACAATTCTGAACTGCTTTTTGAATTTCTTGCCAACCTCACCTACACCGTCGATAACACTACTTTTCACTCCTTTGCTTGTGGCCGCCCCGTTGAAATAACTAGAGCTGACATCGCCCAACATATTGGGCTGTCCACTGAAGGACCTATGGTTCGCTCGTTTCTTACCGATGATTTTGATTGGAGCGATGTAAATAGAGTCCTTAGGAATACTGTTTTTCATCAACACCAGCCTCTAGTCCAATCTTTAACCCGAAATGCCCGTATCATTCAACATGTTCTTCGAACCTCTATCATACCCAAAGGTGGCGACCGCATCAATCTAACCCCTACCTTGTCAGTCGCTACCTGCCTTTTTATGTCCAACATTAAGTTTGATGAGGTCGATTTGATTAGCAACTATATTCAGCACATGACTTTTGTTCGTCTTCCCACCACTCGACGGAAACAAAATCTGGCTCTTGGTCACCTAATAGGATATATCCTCTACCATAAATATCAATTATCCTACCCTGGTGAACCCGACATGCTTCCTATTTTTTATACGGATGCTTCCTTCCGTATCCTCTTTCATCGGGGACATGAGCCTGAAGAACCCGTCTTTGATGAAGAAGAAGGAGACGATGCACCAGCCGCAGCTCCAGCTCGACCACGACGCCATGCTGCACCAGCACCAGCACACCCAAATGATGATTTAGTTGCCCGCTTCGACCAGCTGCAGACTCGTCTCGACATGCATATTTAAGAACAACATCAGCAACACGAGGCTGATATGCACTGGTTTGGAGAGCATTTTACTGCAATTGATCACCGCTTTGATACTCTATTTCAATACTTTCAGCCAAATCCACCTCCACCACCACCTGATCAAGATCCGTCTAACTAGATTTTGCTTTGTAGTTTTTCCTTTTTTTTCTTTCTTTTGTGCTTTTAGTTGATCCTCCTTTTTGTGCTGTCAAAAGGGGGAGAAGTTTGTTGTAATGTTGTAATGCCTATTTATCTAAATGCAGTATCTTTTGTTTCGTACTTACTTGTAGTACTTTTTTTTCTTGTGTTTAATTTTAAAAAAAAAATAAAAAAAACAACAAAAGAAATGTTTTTAAAAAGAAATATTTTTCTTTCTTACTTGCAACAAATTATTTGACATCATCAAAAAGGGGGAGATTGTTGCAACCCATGACCCCGAGTTTGAGATTTTGATGATGCCAAATAATGAGTGTTTTGGAACTGCTTTTCATTGATTATTATTTTATTTGTTATTTTCCTTGAGCACTAACATTTCAGGAAGATCACAAGTGACTCAGGAAGAAAAGAAGACTCAAGACCGGGTAGATTAGGAGTATGAGTCAAACATTGTATTTTTTTCATTTATTATATTTTTACTTTATTGAGTCTGGCCACAAAATGCATAAGAGTAAGAGGAACCATGCACACACACACAGGGGGAGAGTTCTTTTTTAACTGCAAATCATAACTAAAATTCTTCTCTGTAGATCGTACTGTACAATTTTATTTCGTACCGTACGATCCAAGCTATGTGGACAAATCTGTGAATATATCATACTGTACGAAGTCCGTCGTACTGTACGATATGTTCATATCCAAAACCCTAGCCGTGACTTAGTTTAAGTAAGTGATTTTGCGCCGTTTATACTGTACGAACAATTTCGTACTGTACGATCCGTTTTTAATACTTACTTAAATTAACCCGTGATTAGTGCATGTAATCCAGGCCAAATGAAAATTTGAACATCGTACTGTACGATAGTAATCGTACCATACGATGAACAGAGACGACATCCGATCGTCCAGACCATCGTCCTGTACGAATAGTATCTTTTTGGATCGTACCGTACGATATTATATCGTACAGTACGATTTGTTTTTGTACTGTTCATACATCTTCGTACCAGGACGACGGCTGTTTATGAAGATCGTACTGTACGAACAGTAACGGCTTATTTTGAAATCAGAGGTTTTTGGAGCCCATTTTTAGATGTCAATCAAGTCTTTTTGGGTAAGAATTACATAGGGGGTGAACGTGGTTAGAGAGGGATTCCAAGGGAGAAAACTCTAGAGAAATTCTTGAGGGTTGAGAGAGGAAGGAGGAGGTGAGCGTTGTGAGGGAGAAGAGGTGTGAGGGAGATCACACGGTTGCTCCAAGCTTGCTGCATCTTGCTCCTCCTGTGACCCGAGAAGGATTTGAGGAAGGATCTCCAAGGGAAAGGCTCATCTACATCCGTTACCTCGAGGTTCTCTGCCTTCTCCAGGAGGGAGAAAAATGAGAAGGTTCTCTGCCGTCGCCAAGAGGGTGAAAATAGAGTTTGGTATTCCGCCACGCCGGGTTGGTGAAAGGGAGGTTTGTACAGGCTTCTCCGCCTTGCCGAGGGGGGAAAAAGGAGAACTATTTTGATAGTGAAAATCCCGGAGTGGAGGACTCTGGGGAGTGGACGTAGGTCATATTTTGACCGAACCACTATAAAATTCTTGGTGTGTTCTTTCCTTTTCGTTATTTACTTTTTGCTTGCATTTTAAATTTGTCATATCTATTGCATGTGAAATTTTGTGAAAGAAAAATTGCATAAATCTTTGTTTTAAAGTTTCAAAAACAACAAAAAAATTAGAACTATTGTTTAGGGTTAATTTTATTATTAAGAAGTTTTTATAATTCACCCCCTCCCCTCTTGTCGTTTAGTAATTTCATAATCGGTCTAATTAGTAAAAAAAAGTTCTTATGAGCGCACAATTGGCCGATTTTAAAATTTTTCCTAATGAGAACACAATTGACCTCAGGTGGTGGTCCGGCATAGGTGAGGGCCTCAAGCAGTGGTCCAGCAAAACTTCGGCGGTGGTTCGACAAATCTCTGACGGTGGTCGAGGTGGAGCTTTTTCCATCTCTTCCTTCTCTTTTTTCTTCTCTTCTCTTCTTCTCTTTTTGCTTCGGGGTCCCTTTTCAAGAGAAATGAGGGGTCTATTTATAGATTTCTGTAGTGGCATAACCCATAAATAGGTAAGAGATCAAGGGTAAATGGGGAGTGGTTGGATGGACGGCCGATGTTGAATCCCTTGATCAAAGACCATTTGATGGACATTTGAGCATCTTAATGATATCAGAATTTGGTAATCTTGTGCTCGTTGGATTCGTCTGATCGAGCCGCTCGATTTGATTATAAGCATGTTATGTTTTGAAACCGTTTGATAATCAAAATTGTGGTTCGAACCTTCCAATTGCACTTCGGGACCTTGAGTTGGACTTATTTGGGCTCGGATTGAGTCAAATTTGGTGTCGTTGGGTTTGTATTTCTGAGTCGTTCAGTTCGACTATAAGTTTGCTGAAATCAGAGTTCAGATGGTCCCATTTTTAATTTTGAAAGTTTTCAACTTGATTTTGCATCAAGATTCGTGCCCGATCAAGATAATTTTTAGCTCACATATCAGTTGCCCCCCTATTTTTGGATGTCGAAGCCCAAAAATCCAAAAATATGCATCGTAGCTCGTGATAAATTTTTTGAGTGATTTGAAATTTGAATGTAGTCCAATTGTGGGCGTAGAGGTCTCGAATTGCTTTAAAAATGTCAAAATTGATATATATATATTCTTTCTCTCTTTTTTTCTTCTTTTTTACTTTTTCTTTTTTTGTAAGAGAGAGAAAGAGAGTTTTTTTTCTCTCTCCCATAACTTCCCCAACTTCTTTAACTTTCCCCTTACACCTATAAATATCCTTCTAGGGGGTATGAAATTCTTGCACCTTATCTTTTCCCTCCATTCTTTCAATTGAGGCATTCTCATGGTTCGGTCAACGCCTAAGGCACCTCTTTATACAAGAAGGATTGGAGATCCCCCCTTCTCCCCCTAACGCCCTCCATCTATTCTTTCAATTGAGGCCTTTCCTTGGCACTATATGGGTGTTATCCCTCGTCCAGGCACAAGGACCCTCTCTTTGCAAGAAAGAATGGAGATCACTCCTTTTCTCTCCCTCAAGCTGAGGCATTCCCCTACTCCTATTCATGTTTAGAGCCCCTCTCTGAGTAGGAGTCTTCCCCTTTTTCTTTGAGAGTTTTGACCTCATTTTTGTATGAGGTCTTTAATGGGATCCTAAAGCTAGCTCAAACTCAAATCAATCCAATTCCAAGTCAATTCCAGACCCAGATCTCAGGTCCTAAAGCACTATCCTAAAGACCTTTTCCAGTGAATTTTAAACACTTTAAAACCCAGTCAAATGGACTCTGATTCAGACTCTATCAGTTTCATACTGATGGGACATGTCTGTAGAGTCAACCCTCCAAATTTGATCCCATTATGAGGTCTCTAACCCTAGAAACTCAATGGAAATCCAAAGGCTGTAAAACCTTTAAATATTTACGGCCTATGCCACTAGACCTGCCACCCAGTGGATTATGACCTTGGAGTTTCCTCCAAAGCCTCCAAACACTTCCAGACCATTAATCCTGACATGTTGATCAATAAACTACATTTTTCTGGATTCATTTCAACCCCCAGTGGACCTTGGGTCAAAATGACTAAAATGCACCTAAGGGGTGCAAATAGTCATTTCAAACCAAATGAACTCCAATTTGAATACAACCACTTCCAACAAGTTTCAAATGTCATTTCAAACTTGTCGAACTCAAACCCACACCCTGGGTCAACCTGGTTGATCAAGTCAACCCAGGTTGACCAAACAGACCCTTAAGAGCCAAAACGGGCATTTTTACTGAATTAACCTCCCTAGACCTTGGAACCACTTCTAATGGTCTCCAAATATTGTTTCAAACCTATCGAGCTCAGACCCACACCCTGGGTCAGCCTGGTTGGCCCAGTCAACCTAGGTTGACCCAAATGTCCCTTAAAGCCCTTAATGGGTCATTTCAACCAATTCAATAGATCAAACCCTTCTTAAGTCTTAGATCAACCCAATCATATCCTACAAGCCTCTTTGGTTACCACCTCATCTACCCAAGTCAAGTTGACTCGGTCAACTCAAGCAAACATGGTCAAACTCCACCTTACACAGGCTCTTTCACTCACACAATACATCTAGTCATCTAAACACTCTATAAATCACTCAACTAGCATGCCATGGACTCCTCACAATCCACTTCATCAATCATTAACTGAGTTGACTGGTCAAACTTATCAACTCAATGCTTAAAGAAACACTATTATGGTCAAATTCCCCCCATTCAACTTATTCTCCTAAAATCAAATTCATCTAAAAATCTAAGTTCATTCTAGGCATGGTTTAGATTCCACCTCAACTCCCTTGACCGTTCTTGACCGGTCAAATGGTCAACTAGAACTCAATTGAGATCTACTGGTCAAACCCGATCAATTCAACCCCCTAGCCTCAACCAGAGCTATTCAACCATCCTAAGGGGCTCTATAAGCCTCTCTGAACTCAACTTAATCAAGCCCAGCTTCTGGCATGTTCTATAGCTCAACCAAGAGCTTAAACTAGCTCTAGCGGTCAACC
This sequence comes from Dendrobium huoshanense, assembly GCA_016618105.1. NCBI lineage: Eukaryota > Viridiplantae > Streptophyta > Magnoliopsida > Asparagales > Orchidaceae > Dendrobium > Dendrobium huoshanense. Next base: position 44,546,925 of record CM028358.1, on the reverse strand, counting down.
CAACCCACTAAGCTTTTGCTAGCTTAAACCAGGCCCGTCCAGCCTATCTGATTAATTCTAGAAGCTTCTTGGAGGATAATTCGACCCAGCCCAATGCTTGGCATGCCTCCAGCTCAGCCCAGCCAGCTCGGATGGTCCCCCCCATATAGAGACAAATTTATGGCCACCCCAGTAAGTTCACTCCACTTCTCTGCCTTCTAACAACCTGGGATAGATGTCTCACATCCAGGGCACCCATCTGAATGATCCCAACCGCTCGTTTTGGCTCTAAGCAGCTGAATAGGGCAAGAGGGACAGAATTTGGCATTCCGAGCTATCTCTCATATCACTCACTCCCAGAGCAAACTAACATTTCTTTTTTGCTTCCCCAAGCCCTCCTCTACATTTCCCTGACCTTTTCCTACTATTTGGAGCTCACTGGCGATGAGAGGAGCGGAGAACCGAGAGCTGTTCCGTCCAAGCTACTTCAACTCCCTGTAGAAGCTTTCTCTAGTCTCGAGTTCTTCAAGGAATCAACATGTGGACAATCAACAAATTCAACCGTGGTTAAAAAATTCAAGTCCATCAATCCTAACTATTTAAATCCTAAACCCTAGGTTTTATCTAGGTTCTCAAATAGATACTTAGGGAAACTACCTTAAGCTCTAAAATTCATTCCCCATTCTTTTTCTCATTGACTGTCATCCCAATCTCAGTTATCATGCTATTTAAATGATTTTATAAGAAGTTTAAAGAAAAATTTAAAACTAGGGTTTATGGTGTCTGAATGAAGAAGACGAAATCGCTGTCGTTGATCTCACCTATTCGATTTCAATGGCCAGGATTTTGTTGTCTATCTCGTTTGGGTTTGATCCACGCGAAACATCGGAAGGGTAGTTTTATACAACTCAATCTGTTCTGTTCACTCCAAACTGCGGGATCCCTTATATGTCGTCTGATTCCTCTTAACAGAGACGGGTCGTAGGACTTAATCCCTACCGTCAGATCGAAGCCGCGTGGATCTGACGGCTTCAACCGTTAGCTGACGTAATTAAGTGATTAACCATGCTCTAACACATGGATGACCCGGATCCCACCACGTGTTGAACGTGGTGCATCGCTGCCGTTGTTTTAAATTAATAAAATTTTAATTAAAAAAGTATTTTACTAGTTTAAACTTCTAAAAATCATATCAAATAAAATACTTAACCATTTTTAGAGTATGACCACTCATTTTCTTCAGAATAAAATCTTCTATTTTCTAAAAATAAAATGAGAATCTAATTCTTGATGTTTTATCGGTAATATAAATTAGAAGTATTTTTAAATATTTTTAAATATCGCTTAAATTCATTTATGATTAACCTCAAATTTAAATGGCATGATACCTGAGATGTGAAATGCAATCTCTAGTTTTTGGGAAATTTTCAGAGCTCAACATTAATCATAAATGAATTTTCAAATGTATGATCCATTACTTGGACCAAATATTTAAAAACTCATTGCAAACCCTATAATCATTCAATCAAGCATGTTAGGATTCTATGGAATCAGTGTAATATCTCCATTTCACTGAGAATGGGTTCTAGATATTGATCATGTATAATTTATTTAAAACTCACTCCTAAAATCATGTCAATCTAGCTTAAATAATTAGTAAATTACACATGATCACATAATGAAATTGGATTGGCCTTAATTAGGATATATTTATATATATTCCTAAATAACCCTAGTATAATTTCATATGTCTATTCCTTTATAATTAATTGTTTAAACTCATAGGTTATCACATAACCTATGATTAAAATAACATATTATAAAAATCATTCCATAGAATATTAGAATCACTTCTATTTTGTTCATGATTGCTTTATCGTGTAATATTAATTAGTGTCTAAAAGGGTTAGAGAACATTGATTTGCAATCCTATAACATAGTGACACTGAGGACAACAATTAAGGACTTGGTCTTAGTCAACTTTGATCAATCTAGGTGAACTACACACATCCCTTTTGGGGTGAAACTCCAACATAGAAAACTAGTGTCATAATCCATTAATCAAATATACTTCAATTTAACATTAATCGACCTCATAACAACTAGTAGATTAAAGATCTTTTTCTTTTGTTTCAATAAATTCAAATAAATCAAATAAAATACATAAAAATCAAAATCAATCTTAATAAACTCTAATCAACTATAAAATAAAATCACAATCATTCAAAAAAAACAAAACAAAGGCTCAAATGTCATTAAACCTAAACTAAACTCTTAATTAATCCACAAAACTTCTAAAAAATGTAATAAATCAAATTTAAATCCAAAAAATATAAATAATCCCTCTAACTGACTAGAATTCAATCCTTAACCAGTGAAAAGTAAAATCAAGTTAATTTGACAGCAGATTAAAGCTTAATTTAATTTTAAGTGAAATTCAATATTTAATTGATTTAATTAATTAATTAATAATAATTAAAAATTCCAATAAATTCCCAAACACTTGGGAATCCCTCCTTAGGTCATTCCTAATCTTTGGAGATGATTTCAAAGGATTGGGAACTTATTTAAAGTAAAATCATAAAGAACCCCTTAATTAAATAATTTTAAAAATTCTAATAAATACTCAAACTTAAACAACTCATAACTAATTCAAGAAAAATCCAAATCAGTCAAACTCAGTTGCATTCAACTTATAATAAGGCCTAATATTTATTAAAAATGTAAAAGTTCTAGAAAGTCATTAAATTCAAAAAGTCAATAGATCAATCAACTTTAAGTCAAAATTAGTTCAGAATTTCAAATCTTCATAATTAAATCCAGAAAAATCTAATTTCAGCATACTTACCTTCTAACTGATATTGATAAGGTCTAATATTTTAATAAAATGCTAAATTTCTAGAAAACACCCTTAAATAAAAAGTCAATTTTGGACCCCTTAATTAAATGACTAAAATATTTCAAAAATTCCTAAAAATTCAAAATTGTTTTAAAACTCCAGAAATGCTTAACCAACTCTTAAAATCAGCAATCAAACTTCTTTTAAATAAAATCCATTAACTTTCAAACATTAACCATACCTAAGCTACTTAATTATACCTTGTACCACTGGGTAACCCAGGCCTATGAGGCTATTAGCTTAGCCTCAAGGAAGGTGAAATAAACTTCACGGCCTCGGTAAGAAACAAAGGTGGTATCCAACCAACAATAAAAATTAACTTTAAATTCAAATTCAATCATTAAATATTCAACAAATAATTCAAGATTCTAAATATTATAATAAGACTCATTAAAAATTAATCTAAATTTTAATTCATCTAAACTAAATTAATTTGATAATTTGATCGATTATATTTTATTTTAGTCAATCAAATTTGATTATTAATTTAGATTAAGTGAATCAAGGCTTCTATGCCTAAAGCCCGATTCCTTTTGGAGAGCTTTAGGCATTTTGATTTAAAAAAGCCTTTAATACACATAAATAACAAAGAGATCTCCTATGTGTTGTGCATGACTCCTTTTAGGAAGGCACTAATACATTTGGATTTGGATATCTTCAAACAAATATAATAATACACCGACCTTATACGAAGTGCTAGATTCCTTCGGGAGGGCACGTGGTATTGCATTCATAAGGTCCCTTTCTCTCTCTCTAATAAAACTTCAGGGACTCTCAAAATGAACACTTATCTTCTTTATAAGACGAGTGTGCATTTTGAAAGTCCTAGGACTTATAAATTGATAATTTCTTGCACTTAGGGAATTATCAATCTATAAGATTTTATAACTAAATAAAACAACTCTAACTTCTAAAATTAGAATAATTCAAAATTCAAATACACTCTACTTAAACTTCAATTAAATTCCCATTTGGCCTCTAATAAATAAACTCTAATAATACATGTAATTTGAACAATAATTTTTATAGGACCTATCCAAGCCACACGACCTCTTTCACACACTTAGATGCTTGCTAGGATTACCAACTTTAGGCTAGGCTAGGTCGGTGGTTTGTTGTGGTTTGTTTGTGGGTGTCTTGCCTAGAGGGTACCTATATGTGATTGCTTACTTTTTTGTACTGCATAGCATGCATATCTATTTTCCTGTATGTCACCAGAGAGCAGAGTGAATAAAGTGATAGCCGTGTACTTTACTTTTCTGTCTTTACTTTCCTGTATTTATAACTGTACACAACACACACATCACATGCATAACTACATAATTGTTCTATTATTTCCTGCTTTACATACCTGCAAAGTATAATGTTCTTAGGATTTGATGTATTTGCAAAGAAATATAAAGCTTTATTTTCTTAGAATTGTTGTATATAGATTGAGTCTGTAAAGCATCTTGAGTCTATAAAAGAATTAAATATAGCTTCTTATACATACAAGTGGGGCTCCAAAAAGTAATATCCTCTACCAGGAGGATGTTCCTTTTTGGAATTCCAAAGAAGACTTGGAGCCTGAAGACCATAAGCAGTTATATTTAATTCTACTTTATCGTAGGCTTAGAATCCAGGTTTAATATCGGTGGGGCCTGGCCACCTTTACTTTTCTGCAGACCCAGGGATGTACTATATAAATTTTATATTAATAAAATCAGCTCTTTTATATATAATTGTTTCATACATCATTTGCATACAAGTAGATTTTTTTTTTTTTGTAAGCATATTCCATTGCATTTGTTTTAGATTCCTTAGTAATTCCTTGATTCTTAGGATAGAGCCATCTTAAAATCTTGCATCATCGACGAATTGTTGTGATTAGGATTGTTAGCTGGCAGCCCACTCTAGGCAGGTGGTAAGTCCAGATCGTATACACTTCTCTCTAACATTCTTCTTTCAAATCAACTCTAATTCTTCAAAATTCAGTGTCAAAAAACTCTATAATCTAAAGCCTGATCGTGGAAATTTAAATTAGCCCAAATATTTAATTAAATTTATATATAATTTTCGAATCAATTAATCTTCATTTAAATCGAGAGTATTCTCTTAGGAGATGTAATTAACTATAGGGGCTTGCCCTTATAGGGTGTCTAGATCCTAGAATAATCTAAACCCTATTTTAGTTTTCTTTCTAAAGTGGGAGAAAGATCTGTGGATGTAGATTATTACTTTATTCATATTTTAAAATTTTATTTCTATAATCAAATGATAGATAGATAGTTGATCTGCTCTTACAGGCAGGTAAAACATCTCATATATTTGATTATGGAAATAAATCTATAATTCATCAGTCTAATTGGGTCGATAGGATAATATGTGAATCGTTCTTCGGGATGATTTGTATACTCCCTATGATGTACCAGGTTAGAAGAATGAATTATGATTTTCTTTCTCTAAAATCAATAGAAGGACATTAGGCTGCTCCTCGGGGCGGTATAATGTCCGACTATGTAGATTTAACTGAAAGAAACATTTAAATATAAATAAAGCAAATTGAATGAGAAAATAAAATCTTATCTTTGAAAATCCTACTTTATCTAAATTTTGTCTAAATTCATTCTCATAATCAAGAAATAGATAGGTATTTGATTTACTTTAACGAACAAATCAAATATCATCTATATATTTGATTATAGGAGTGAATTAATGATTCATTAGTCTAATTAGGTAGATAGGGAATATATTAATCAACCTTTAGGATGATTCGTATATTCCCTATATTACATCTTATTAGAAAAGTGAATCATAGTTCTCCTTCTTCAAAACCAATAGAAGGATACTAGTCCATCCTTCAGAGCGGCCTAATATCCAACTATACGAATTTAATTGAAAGAGAACATTCAAAAATATAAATAAAGCAAACTATTTTAATTAATTAAATAAATATATAATTTGTTTTAAATAAAAATAAATTTTAAAATTCCTTCCCTCCTCTCCTTCTCTTTCTTTCTTTTATCTTATAAAAATATAAAAATAACCTTTTTTCTTTTATATATATTTTTAAAATTAAAATGATGATATTTTTAAAATTAAAATACAATCCATTATATATTTTTTAAAATTAAATTTAATTATATATATTTAAAATAAAGGTTTTTAGAATTTATTTTCTCACAGAGAGATCCTGCCGAGGTCTGATTTTAGTCGGTGGAAGTTTGGATGAAAGTCTAATGTCAGGAAAAATTTTGGTGATGAGTGGAAATTTAGCTTTGGGGAGAAGCCTGATGAATGTCTGGCGAGGGGCAGTATTCTAGTGTTAGGTAGAAGTGCATCGAAAGTCCATTGAAGGGTAGTAGTCTGACAAAAACTAGAAATTTAGTGTCGGGTAGAAGCCCAATGAAAGTCTATTGATGGGCATAAGTCCGATGTCATGCAGAAATTCAACATGAGGGAGAAGCTCGATGATATTCTATCGATGGGTAGTAGTCCAAAAATGAGTGAAATTTCAGCGCCGGCTATAAATACGGCATCAGGTAGAAGACCAATGACAGTCCGACGATGGGTAGGAATTCAACATCGTGTAGAAATCTGATGAGATTTTGATGTTGGACAGAAGTTCGATGTCAGGTAAAAGTACGACGTCGGGTAGAAGTCTGATAAAGGTCCCGCGATGGGTAAAAGTACAGCGATGGGAGGAAGTTCGGTGTCGGGCAGAAGACTAACAAGAGTCCGTCGATGTGCAGTAGAGCATATGATAATAGAATTTGTCAAAGATATATGAACTATCTGAGGTTGTATGTCATAGCCCTTGCTCGATGCCATTATACCATATAGAAGAAGTCAGTAGAATCCACCAAAGATGTGTGACATATATGAAGTTGTATATCAGAGACCTTGCTCAATGATGTTAACTTGTGTGGAAGAGGTCGTGAGAATCCACCAAAGATGTGTGACCTATTCAAGATTATATGTCAGAGCCCTGCTCGATGACGTTAACCTATGTGAAAGAGGTCAAAAGAATTCACCAAGGTTGTAACACCTATCCAATATTGTATGTCAGAGTATTGCTCGATGAAGTTAACTTGTGTGGAAGAGGTCGAGAGAATCCACCAAGGATGTAAGACCTATCCGAGATTTTATGTCAGACCCCTGCTCGATGATGTTAACATGTGTAGAAGAGGTTGAGAGAATCCACCAATGATGTAAGACCTATCCGAGGTTATATGTCAGAGCCCTGCTCGATGATGTTAACCTTTGTGAAAGAGGTCGAGAGAATCTACCAAGGATGTAAGACCTATCCGAGGTTGTATGTTATAGCCCTGCTTGATGACATTAATCTGTGTGGAAGAGGTTGAGAGAATCCACTAAGAATGTAAGACCTATCCGAGGTTGTATGTCTGAGCGCTGCTCGATGATGTTAACTTGTATGAAAGTGGTTGAGAGAATTCTCCTATGATTGATCATCCAGTGATTGAGACATAATAAAGATTGTGTATTTCTCAAATCAAAGATAATGAGATTATATCCATCGGTAGTTTTTATTGTCATTTTTTAAAGAATGGGACAATATCAGAATGAACTAAACAACATATTACTATATTATGTAATATAATAAGTCCTCCCTAGTATGGCTTAGGGATATATAAATTACACTGTACTCAACACATAAGATATACATACGAGGACAACACAATATTTAACTTAGAAGAAAACACTAGGGATATCAAAGTGACACCCTATTTAACATAAAAGAGACATGATGAAACAAGATAAGTACTATTACTAACACAAATGCATGAAGTGCACAATCATTTAATCTCACCAACCATTTGAATATTATTCAACAGTTGTTTTTAATGTTGTTGATTTTGCCCCCAATAGGACCAGCTTCATCTCGAGCAGGTGGGTTTTGGATGAATTTCCAGAGATATCCTTGTTAGATTAGCCTCTCAATTTCATCCTTGAGTTATTTACATGCTTCAGTAATGTTCCCACCACTATGGTGGAAATGTGGTGGAAATGACAGTATCGATCCTGATTTCTTGTATTTGGCTTTAAAGGATTAGGCCACTTAATATTTTCTTGGTCTCGAATGACCATCAGTACATTGGTTCAAGGTGCATTAAGAGGTGTATACTCTTCTTCTTGTCAAAACTCTTGTCGTGGCAATGGAGGTCTAGGAGGCAGGCTATTCTTTCATTATTTCTTTTGCTACGAGAATGAGTTATCCATTGTAGGAGCATTTTTATGCTTTCTGGAAGGTTGGCCAAATTGCTTCCTGTGGGCTTTGATAGCTTCATCTGTTGATATTTATGCATCCACATGATGGATGAAGTCATCGTATGAAGGAACTATGTTTAGTATTAATGTCGAGTAAAAGAGACTAGGACGAAGGCCTCCAAGGAAAACTCCTCTTAGCAATTTAAGATCTACTCCTGGAATTTGTTGAGCATCCATAGAAAATCACTGAAAATACTCCTTAAGTGATTCTCTTTCATTCTGGCAAATTCCATAAAGGTGGGAAGAGTCTCTGACCATCCTCCAACTGGCAACAAATTGTTCGCCAAATATTTTGGCTAATTTGACAAACATTGGAATGGATCTAGCGAGAAGTGAATAAAACCATATTTGAGCTTTCCCTTTGAGGGTAGTTGAAAAGACCTGGCATAGGAGTACATTAGAGGCTCGCTGGATATGGATTATGGTACTATAGTGATTAATATGTTCATATGGGTCAGATGTCCCATCATATGAATCAAAATTCAGTAATTTGAATCTTACTGAAGGGGTGTTGAAGGATGGTTTCAATCAGGGGTGATGACTATTGGAAGTCCTGTTAATGAAAAGATCATCTTATATCTCTTGTCCGGAACTCTTATCAGACTAATCTTTATAATTTATGTCGTAGGGCATTACGAGGGAGTTCAACAATACACTGTCGAGCTGACTCCTTGGGGATGTCCGGAGGAATGCGTGGTTGGCGACCTGCATGAGAAGGATGGGTAGAGCTTGTTTTGTCAGCAAGCCCATTTTTTTGATGTGTTGGAGGACGCGTTCTTAGTGGAGGAAGGGGAAATTCACCATGAAGATTTTCAGGTTGAACATGTTCGAGCCCTAATGGGTCTTGCAGGAGAAGAATCTCTTCTTGAGGTGTTAGTGCTGATCGTCGAGTCTCTCGCAGGAGTTGAAGGATCTCATTCTATGATTCCTCCATATTTCTGATGCGGTCTTCCAGGGAAGTCCCTAAAGTTCGATCTCCAATAGCATTATGCCCCCTAGGATAAAGAGAGGCGGATTCCTGGCGTCCCTGGTTCATGGAAGGATTTCTGAATTGGTGTGAGTTGGAGCAGGAGGCTTCCAAGATGTGATTGCTACGCTTGTTGGCCATTAGAGTAGTGCTTAGTATTGTAGGATTGAGATTCCCACAGATGACGCCAAACTAATGTGAGCTAGAATATACATAGCGATAGAGTTGAAATTCTATGTCTTAGCGTTGCACGGATATCCAGCTCACACACAGAGAACATAAGATTTTTTACGTGGAAAACTCGGGAAAGGGGAAAAACTACGGGGCCTAGCCCAGTTGAAAAGGTTTCACTAGAAATTGAGTTGAGTACAGTGGGTTGACTTGTCCTTGAGGGTGATCAGATTAGAAATTTTAATCGTATAGTTGAAGTCTAGTGTTAAATCTTGCGTCACTTGAAAGTTGGGGCGTCAGTTTGTTATTCGAAAGTGACTTGGAAGAATTCTGGCAACAATTGATGGCTAGCGGAGTTTAGGGCCTCAAGTGTTGGTCTGGCAGAGTTCAGGCCCTTAGGTGGTGTTCCAGCAAAGGTGAGGGCCTCAGGTGGTGGTCTGACAAAGGCGAGGGCCTCACATGGTGGTCCAGCGAAGGCGAGGGCCTTAGGTGGCGATTTGGTGAAGGCGACGGCCTCAAGTGGTGGTCCAGCGAAGGAGAGGGACTTAGGTGGTGGTATGGAGAAGGCGAGGGCCTCAGGTGGTGGTCTGGCAAAGTCAATGGACTCAAGTGGTGGTCCAGTAAAACTCCGGCGATGGTCCGGTGAAACTCCAACTGTGGTCGAGGAGGAGCTTATTCCTTCTCTTCTCTTATTCTCTTCTTGCTTTGGGGTCCCTTTTTAAGAGAAATGAGAGGTCTATTTATAGAATTCTGGAGTGGCATCGCCCATAAATAGGTAAGAGATCAAGGGTAAATGGGGAGTGGTTAGATGGTTGGTCGATGTTGAATCCCTTGATCATAAATCGTTTGATGGACATTTGAACGTCTTAATGATGTTAGAATTTAGTGATCTTGAGCTCGTTGGATTCGTCTCGTTGAGCCACTAGATTTGATTATAAGCACATTAGGTTTGGGAACCGTTTGGTAATCCAAATTATGGTTTGAACCTACCAATAGTGTTTTGGGACCTTGATTTGGACTCATTTGGGCTCGGATTGAGTCAAATTTGGAGTCGTTGGGTTCATATGACCGAGACGTTCAATTCGACTATAAATTTACTAAAATAGGAATTTAAATGGTCACAATTTTAATTTAAGAAGTTTTCAACTTGATTTTGCATCGAAATTTGTGCTCGATCAAGAATTTTTTTTGCTCACATATCAATATCAATATATATATATATATATATATATATGGTACATTTCTATGCAAGAACAAAGGTATATATTCTAGTGAATCATATTACTAAGAGTTTTTTTGGTTGCGAGCAAAAGAAGTGTAAAGTATTCTAAATATAGGAGATTAGAGAATAATGATGTTTGGTTAGAAGTAAAAAAATTCAGTGAAAACTTTTGGTGCATTTACAAATTCCATCTTTTTTTTTTTTTGGTATATTTGGATTTCTTCATATTTGAGCTAGTTCCAAATACACAAAAAATATATTATAATTGATGTTGCCCTCCACCATCATCGATAGTCACCAACCATCCCTATCGCTGACCACCACTATTGCTAGTAACCCCTTGACAGTCCGCAACCGCAACCGCCGACCTTTCGGTACTGCCTGCTGCCCTCCACCACTACTGTCATCGTCACTTTCCACCCATCACCATTTGCACCTCCGGTTACTGACCACTACCATCGTGGCCAACCACCACTATCATAGACCTCCACTGAGTACCACCACCCATCATTGTTGTCAAGCACCATCGCCGCCAATGATTCAACAACATTAAATAAGTATGAAGATTTATGGGTTATGATGTAAAATATATGTTTCATCAACAAAATATAGTTTTTCATATATATCCAACAAATTCTTATCATTTTTTACTAACAAAATTATAGGAAATTCCTTTTTGGTATTATCATGCATAAACTCAAATTAGAAGACTTATTACTTCTTAAAGAACTTGAACTTCTCCCACACTATTTCTTTATTTCAATAACCCAAACTTGAAAGTGGTCTCCAAATTCTAATACAATGGAGAAGATAAAGAAATGATGAATAGTACTAGGGGTGTCAAAATTTGATCTCACCTGAAAAACAACCCGGAGCTATCTTAGAAAATTCCAGGTTTGGATCAAATCTTTGCCATATGGGCTAGGTTTGAGTTCGGTAATATGACCTGTTTATAAATCTGAGTCAGATCTGGGTTGACCCGGAAACCCAAAAACAACCCAAAATGAATTGGTTTACACACACCTGACGGCTAACCCACGACTTACGCCCTCAATCAAATAAATGCCCACACCACACTAACCCTGAGACATTCCATGTTTGCACTCTTTCTCTCGCCAGATCTATAGGAAGAAATTCACGAAAAGCCCTCTTCCGACGAGAGAAATCTTCACTTCAAGCCGTCATCAGAGATAGAGCGGAACATTGGGTTCTCCTATACTCCACCTTAGTTTTTTTAACACTCTCAACATCAACAATCTAAGGTGGATGGACAAAATCTAATATAACAGAGCATCTCTCATGCTTGTTTCTTCTCCAACTTGAACGTCAACAATGATAATCTTTACTTCATTCAACTTATCTTAAAAGATATTGTTGCAAATCTACTTTTCATGGCTTATGTTTTGATGATTGACAAACACTTTCTCTTGGACTACTTGTTGCTTCTAACTTTTTAGGAATCGAAGATCGGACGATCAAGAAGGAGCCAAGTTCAGGATTGCATAGGTTTAGTGTTGAGTCAGTCTGTACGTTTGATTTTCACCTTTTGAGTCTACTTGTAATGGTCAATGAGACTGATGCTAAGTAACCCTACACACACACACTTGAGAGACTTAGAATTTCTGTTTTTGCCCACATCGGCCCGGCCGATATTTATATCGTCCGGGACGATAAGCTTAAAATAGAAAGTCTAAGTAAGGATTCTTAATTAAGGCAGCCGTCATTAACATATCGGTCTGGATGATACATGTATCGGCCAGGACGATAAGCTCAAAACAGAAAGAAGTAGCCGCCATAGTCAATTAAGGTATGCTGTATTTTTAAATTATTGGCCAGGACGATCCACGTATCGTCCTGGACGATATTCACAAATTATGCCTTATTTGATAAGGAAACCAAGGGAGTAATTAAGGATGATTGATACGATCATATCGTCCTGGACGATCGCAGGATCGGCCAGGACGATCCAGCCAAAAACCTTAAGTTACTTCAGAACGATAAGTATCGGCCAGCCTGTATCCAGGGCTATTGTCAGGACGATTTTCCTCTGATTTGAACTGATCGGCCAGGAGGATCGTGAGATCGGCCTGGACGATTAAGCCAATTTTCAATCGTCCAGCTTTGCATCCAGGGCTATGCTCTGGCCGATCTTCATTGATTTGTACTGATCGGCCAGGCCGATGTCTATATCGGCCTGGACGATATTTTCGGTAACTTGCAATTAATGAGCTCCTTTGAAGCTATTCTATTTAAGAGATCTTGTTCAACATTTTTCAAGACCTTTGGCTGCTGCCTTGACCTGAGAAGACCTTGAGGAGAGAAAGAGAGAGAGGAGAGAGAGAGGATCTTGTGAGGGGGAGCTTGTGAGGGGATTCACAAGGGTTGCTTCAAGGATCGCTCTGCTTCATCTTCGTCTAGAGTTTCTCGTCCGTGGAAGGGTCGGTAGAGGTAAGGAGTTTGCTTTTGGTTTTGGTTCTCTGCCAGCTTCAGGAGGAAGCAAAAGGAAGAAGGTTCTCTACCTTGTCGGGGTGGCAAAAAGGAGGTTCTTGTGAGGGCTTCTCTGCCTAGCCGTGGGGGCTAAAGGAGAGTCACGTTTTGTAGTGCAATACTTGGAGGGTGCCTCCAAGGAGTGGACGTAGGTCGAGTCGACCGAACCACTATAAATTTCTGTGTTCTTTTTCTTGCTTCCGCGCTTTTAAATTCCGCATTTAGTTCTATGGTGTGATTTGGTTTATGCAATTTTCTTTCTTTGTAAAAGGAGTTTTTAAAATACCAATTCATCCCCCCTCTTGGTTAGCTTGGGACTAAGTTCATAAGGATTAACATCCCTAGCGAACTTACAAGTGGTATCAGAACGAGATTTGAAAATTAAAGTTTGAAAACTTTTTGAATTTGATCCATGGCTAACATTGGGAATCGTAACACTACAGAAGGGTATTCCATTACCCGACCTCCCCTGTTCGATAACCTACCATTTGATTTTTAGAAAACTCGCATGTCAACATTTTTACAATCTACTGATTATCGCATGTGGATGCTTATTCAAGAAGGTTATTCTCCACCTTCTCGTGAAATTAATGGTGTTAAAACTGAAGTTGCTTTTACTGAATGGACTTTTGATGAACGATATTTAGCTCAATTAAATGTAAAATATTTGAACTGTTTTTTCTGTGCTTTGAAATCTGAGGATTACATGCGTGTCTCAACTTGTAAAACTGGTAAAGAGATTTGGGATAAATTGTGCATCACCTATGAAGGTACTAATGAGGTTAAACAATCCAGATTAAACATTCTCTTGCATGACTATGAACGTTTTCGTATGAAATCTCATGAATCGATTTCTGACATGTACACTAGGTTTACTCAGATAGCTACTTCACTGCATGCACTAGGAAAAGAACTTTCGAACTATAAAAAAGTAAACAAGATTTTGAGATGCTTTCCTTCGTCTTATGATGCTAAAATCACTGCAATCACTGAATCTAAGGATCTAAATACCTATATTATTGATAACTTACTTGGCTCACTCATTGCTTACGAGCAAGGGGTGAATCAAAGAAATCTTGATGCAGGTGAAAAGAAAAAGGAGAAAACAATTGCATTGAAGGCACACAAATCGGATTCTGAATCTTCCGGGTCTGAAAGCGATGAAATTGCCTTCATCACACGGCAATTCAAAAGCTTTCTAAGGAAGAAACAAAAGCATCATCAAAGTTGGAGAAAAAGTAAGGATCATAAATATGTTAAAGGATCCTCTGATGTTGTTTGTTTCGAATGCAGAAAGCTTAGACATGTGAGAACTGATTGCCCTACGCTTAGAGATCAATCAAGCAAAGAAAAAGGTGAGGAGAAAGCTAAGTCTAGGAAGGACAAGAAGAAAAATCAAAGGAGCTTTTGGGCAGAATCTGGTACTGACCCCTCTGAAACTGAACTAGAGGAAGAAACTACAAACTTGTGTTTCATGGAAAAAGATCAAAGTGATCAAGAAGAGGTATGTGAACTTTCCTACGATCAACTTCTTGAAGTTTCAGAAAAAATCATGCATCATATAGGAAATTAAAGAAAACTCATGCTACCTTGAAATTAGAATTCTTAAATCTACAAAAAGAGCATGAAATTTTGATTAAAGACCATCAAACAATTGATTCGAATCACATGACTTTACTTGATGAATTTGATGAGTTAAATAAAAATCATGGTGAGTTAGTTGAAGAGCTTGATGCATTAAAAATATCACACACATCACTTGAATCTGATTTTAAGAAGTCAAAAAAGATAGAGAAAATTTTGAGGATTGAAAATGAAGTTTTAAAAAGCACAAATTTGAAGTTTCAAAATGATTTAGAAGCATGGATGACTTCTACTTTTAATCAATTGTCAAAACCTAGGAAGAGGCATTATAACTCAAATCACTTAAGAAATCCTTTTCCTGGAGTTAGATGTTTTTCATGTGACATGCTAGGACACATCTCACACACTTGCACGATTCACCATAGTACACATTGGGTGTGGAGACCTAAGGTGCATGATCCATAGCATATCACACATGCATTGCATTCTTCTCTTCATAACAAGGAACCCAAACCTGCTTGGGTTCCTAAATCTAACATTTGAAAATTTTGTAGGAGGGCTCTCACAAAAGACCTCATGAGAGTATGTGGTACCTGGACAGTGGATGCTCTCGACATATGGCTGGTGATGCTAGCCAGTTTGTTGTACTAGAATCCAGGACTGGAGGCAAGGTTACTCTTGGAGACAACACCACCATGAAGGTGGTAGGAGCAGGTATAATCGGTAATTCCAATAACCTTATGATTGAAAATATTTTGCTTGTATATGGATTGAAGCACAACTTGCTCAGCATCAGTCAATTCTATGACAAAGGCTTCATCGTGTAATTCTTCGTAGATTCATGCATTGTAAGTTTAAGTAACAACACTATTTTGCAGGGAAAGAGGATCAATAACGTCTACATGCTTGATTTAAATAACATTGAATGTGCTGCTTCTTTTTGCTTAAAAACTGTGATTGATGATTCTTGGTTGTGGCACATGAGGCTTTGTCATGCTAGTATGAAAACTCTTAGGAAAGTGACTCAAAAGGACCTAGTTAGAGATTTCCCCAAACTTAAGTTTACAAAAAACCACCTTTGTGATGCCTGTCAACTAGGAAAGCAAATCCACTCCTCTTTTCACCCCATTAAGGACATTAGCACCTCTAGACCTTTAGAAGTCCTTCACATGGATTTGTTTGGACCCATTAGCACAACTAGTTTGGGAGGGAAAGTCTATGGTTTTGTGATTGTTGATGACTACTCGAGGTTCACTTGGACAAGATTTCTTTCACATAAAAATGAGTCTTTTGAGGAGTTTAAAACTTTTTCTACTTGGATTCAGAAGAAGCTAGGTTGTGAGATTTTGACCATCCATAGTGATCATGGGGGAGAGTTTGAAAATGAAAATTTTGGAGATTATTGTGAGGACAAGGGTATTAGCCATAATTTTTCAGCCCCTAGGACCCCTCAATATAATGGGGTAGCTGAAAGGAAGAACCGGACCTTGGTGGAAGCCGCTAGAGCCATGCTTGCTGAGTATTCACTTCCAAAATACTTTTGGGCTGAAGCGGTTAACACAGCTTGTTATGTGTTGAATATGGTGAATGTTAGAGCCAAATTAGAAAAGACACCCTATGAGATCCTTACGGGTAGGACACCCAATCTTTCCCACCTTCATGTCTTTGGTTGTAAGGTTTTCATTCACAACAATGGGAAGTCTCACTTGGGACAATTTGATCCTAAATCTGATGAAGGAGTATTCTTGGGATATTCTAGTGTTGGGAAGTCTTTTAGGGTGTTTAACAAGAGAACTTTGATGGTGGAAGAGACAACCCATGTAGTCTTTGATGAGTCTGATCCTAAGAAACATGGAGTAGAAGATGATGATGTTGGAGAGATTACAAGTGGAGTAGAAAATTTGGGGAAGGGTAGTGAGCACCTAAGTAATGGAGGAGTAGAAGGAGTCACCCAAGGAGTAGAGAACTTAGTTGAAAGGGGAGAAACTTCACACACTTTGCCTAGAGATTGGAGATACTCTATAAGTCACCCCAAGGATTTGATCTTAGGAGACCCTTCTAGTGGAGTTAAGACTAGACATGGACTTAGGAAGGAGGTGAACCACTCTGCCTTTATTTCTATGACTGAACCCACCACCATTAACCAAGCCTTTTCTGATGAGTTTTGGATTTTAGCAATGCAAGAAGAGTTGAATCAATTTGTTAGGAATGATGTTTGGGAACTTGTGGAAAGACCTAAGGGACAAAGTGTAGTTGGGACAAAGTGGGTCTTTAAGAACAAAGTGAATGATTCAGAAGTGGTGGTGAGGAATAAAATAAAATTGGTGGTTATGGGGTACAATCAAATAGAAGGGATAGACTTTGAGGAGACTTTTGCCCCTGTAGCTAGATTGGAAGCCATTAGAGTGCTATTAGCCTTTGCCTGTTATAAAGGATTTAAGCTTTTCCAAAAGGATGTCAAGAGTGCCTTTTTAAATGGGGAAATAAAAGAAGATGTTTTTGTCGAACAACCTCCAGGTTTTGAGAGTTCTCAATTTTCAAATCATGTGTTTAAATTAAAAAAGGCTTTGTATGGTTTAAAGCAGGCATCTAGAGCTTGGTATGAGAGGCTTAGCACATTCTTACTAGAGAGGGAGTTTGTCAAAGGGAGCGTAAACACCACCCTTTTTCTTAGAAGAGTTGGAGATGATTTACTCATTGTTCAGATTTATATTGATGATATACTCTTTGGATCTTCTAATAAAAAATTGTGTGATGATTTTTCTAAAACAATGAGTAGAGAGTTTGAGATGAGTTTGATGGGAAAGTTGTCCTACTTTTTGGGGTTTAGCATAAAACAATTGGAAGATGGAACTTTCCTAAATCAAACAAAATACATAAAGGACATTTTGAAGAAATATGAGATGGACAAAGCCAAGCCAATTAACACTCCCATGACTTTTAGTGCTCCATTGGATAAGGACCCAAGTAGTAAGTCTGTTAATCAGAAGAAGTATAGAGGCATGATTGGATCTTTACTTTACTTGACTACGAGCCGACCTGACATCATGTTTAGTGTTTGCCTTTGTGCTAGGTTTCAAGCTGACCCTAAGGAATCCCACATGACTGCTGTTAAGAGGATTTTTAGATACCTTTTGGGGACACAAGGATTAGGGATTTGGTACCCTAGACATAGCACTTCTTTTGAGATTATTGGTTTTTCTGACTCTGATTTTGCAGGATGCAAGGTGGATAGAAATAGCACTTCTGAAACTTGTCAATTCATTGGATAATCTTTTGTCTCTTGGTCTAGTAGAAAGCAAAACTCTTTTGCTCTTTCCACTACTGAAGCTGAATACATTGCTCTTGGAAGTTGTGTGGCCCAAGTCCTTTGGTTGAAACAACAGGTATTGGATTTAGGATTACATGTAAGTACCATCTCAATCTTTTGTGATAATACTAGTGTCATATGAAAGTTCGATGGGATGTTAAGCCCTATGAACTTAGTCCCAAACTAACCAAGAGGGGGGGTGAATTGGTATTTTAAAAACTTCGTTTTTAAACAAAGAAATAAAGTAACATAAAACCAAATCACACCACGAAAATAATGCGGAATTAAACGTGCGGAAGCAAGAAAAGAAACACAGAGATTTATAGTGGTTCGGTCGACTCGACCTACGTCCACTCCTTGGAGGCACCCTCCAAGTATTGCACTACACAAAAAGTGACTCTCCTTTAGCCCCCCACGGCTAGGTGGAGAAACCCTCACAAGAACCTCCTTTTTGCCACCCCGGCAAGGCAGAGAACCTATCTCCTTTTGCTTCCTCCTGAAGCCGGCAGAGAACCAGAACCAACGGCACAACTCCTTACCTCTACCGACCCTTCCACGGACGAGAAACTCTAGACGAAGACGACGCAGAGAGATCCTTGAAGCAACCCTTGTGAAACCCCTCACAAGCTCCCCCTCACAAGATCCTCTCTCTCTCTTCTCTCTCTCTTTCTCTCCTCAAGGTCTTCTCAGGTCAAGGCAGCAGCCAAAGGTTTTTTTAAAAACGTTGAACAAGAGCTCTTTAAATAGAAGAGCTTCAAAAGAGCTCATTAATTGCAAGTTGCCGACTTTATCGTCCAGGCCGATCTGGACATCGGCCTGGCCGATCAGTACAAATCAATGAAGATCGGCCAGAGCATAGCCCTGGATGCCAGATTGGACGATTGAAAATTAGCTTGATCGTCCAGGCCGATCTTACGATCGTCCTGGCCGATCAGTTCAAATCAGACGAAAATCGTCCTGACAATAGCCCTGAATATGGGCTGGCCGATATTGATCGTCCTGAAGTAACTTAAGGTTTTGACTAGATCGGCCTGGCCGATCTTGCGATCGTCCAGGACGATATGATCGTATCAATCATCCTTAATTACTTCCTTGATTTCCTGAACAATTATGGCATAATCTGTTAATATCGTCCAGGCCGATACGAGGATCGTCCTGGCCGATAATTTAAAGATATGCTATACCATACTTGTCTATGGCGGCTACTTCTTTCTGTTTTGAGCTTATCGTCCTGGCCGATACACGTATCGTCCAGGCCGATCGGTTAACGTTGGCTGCCTTAATCAAGAATCCTTAATTAGACTTTCTGTTTTAAGCTGATCGTCCAGGCCGATCAAAGATATCGGCCTGGCCGATATGAGTAAAAACAGAATTTCTAATTCTCTCAAGTGTGTGTGTGAAGGGTTACAAAGTATCAGTCTTTTTGGCTATTACAAGTGGACTCAAAAGGTAAAAATAAAAGTACAGACTGACTCAACCCTAAACCTACGCATTCCTGAACTTGGCTCCTTTTTGATTGTCCGATCGTCGATTCCTGAAAAGTTAGAAGCAACAAGCTATCCAAGAAAAACAGTGTTTGTCAATCATCAAAACATAAGACATGAAAAATAGATTTGCAACAATCTCCCCCTTTTTGATGATGACAAAACACAAGTAGGAAAATTAAAGATTCATTAAAAAAAAACAAAGGTTACAAACCACACATCCTATCCTACTCCCCCTTTTTGTCATCACAAAAAGAGAGTCCAAAAACAGTAAAAAAGAACAACAAACATCACGAGAGACTACTACAAAAAGACAAGAAACAATAAAGCACAAACTAAAAGAACGAGGGATCCTGATCATCAGATGGAGGAGGTGGAGGTGGCTGCTGAAAGTAGCTGGCAAGGGTAGTAAACTGAGCATTGAACCAGGCGATGTCCTGGTCATGCTGCTGCTGCTGGTGAGTGAGAAAACTGTCAAAACGAGCTAAGTCTTCGGCGCGATGATGCTCGTAGCGGGCGATGTCCTCAGAGTGTTGCTGCTCTTGGGCAGCAACATATGCATCAAATCTGGTCTCCCAACGATCAAATCTCGCTATCAACTGATCTACCGGTGAATGTTGGTGGAGAGGGGCAGGGTCAGGAAAGGGAGCTGGAGCGGGAGCCTCCTCCTCTCTAGCCTCCCGTGGTTCGTCCGGGTGGAGACGAGTGCTGTGAAGGGTGCTGAAAGAATTGTTCGAGTAGAAGAGAGTTGGGAAATCTGGTGGATTGGGATATTGAATTTGGTATTTGGTCTCAAGAACATAGGCTATGATATGTCCTAAGGCTAGATTTGGCTTTCTTCTGTGGCCTGGGTCGCGAATTGTTGTGAGGTGATCAATGTAACGAAAAAATAGATCTGCAGTGTTAAATTCCCTATGTGCCATGATGTAGAAGGTAGTGAGGGAAAGTAAAGGGGTAATGTGGACACGGTCGCCGGCTTTTGGAATGACAGAGGTGCGAAGGACATGTTGGATTGTCCTAGCATCTCTGACTAGAGAGCTAGTCTCTCCAACATGGTAACGGGCATTGGTCTGGCGAAGAAAGTGGTTTGCCGTGGACCAGTCAAAATCAGGGTCAGGGGCAATAAGGTGCAGCTTATCTCCGGTGGTGGATAGCTGTAAAAGTTCAACACAATCCTGATATGTGATTTCGACAGGGCGTCGATTCACATAGGAGGACAGGGCTGTGAAGGTAGAGTTTATGCGGAGGTTTGCAAAGAATTCTAACAGGAACTCAGAATTGAAAGGAAAAATAAGGGATAGGATGAAGCAAAGAGAAGTGTGGGCAAAGAGATCCATTACCGGGTGTTGAGTCTAGTAATTAGGTTGTTAAGCCTAAGTAAATGTCCCAAGGCTACCAAGAGGGGGGTGAATTGGTAGTTTTTAAAAATTTTAAACCCTCTTAAAACTAATGTTGAACCGAAATGAAATTTTCTTTTAAAGTTTGTAGAAAATTGTTTTTCAACCACAGAGTTGTTAAAACAGAAATTTAAAATGCGGAAACGTAAAAGCAATAAAGTAAATGACACCAGATTTATAGTGGTTCGGTCTATAACCAGACCTACATCCACTCCTCAGAGGCACCCTCTGAGTATTGCACTAATACCACAAAGTGACTCTCCTTTAGCACCCACAGCAAGGCGGAGAAGCCTATACAAAACCCTCTTTTCACCACTCCCCGGTGCGGCAGAGAACCGTCGTCCTTTTACACAATCCACAGTGCTGGCAGAGAACCGTCGTCCTTTTACACTCTCCTAGTGTGGGCAGAGAACCCTACAGCTGTTCACACTCTCCAAGTGTAGGCAGAGAACCTTCTTCCTTTTACACTCTCCTAGTGTAGGCAGAGAACCCACGGCTGTTCACACTCTCCAAGTGTCGGCAGAGAACCGGACCTTCTTGAATGATCTTCTCACAAGAACCTAGAAGAAAGAAAGAAAGGAGTGAAGAAATCCAATTTCACAAGTAGAGATTCTTACCTTAGCAATCCAAGTGAAGCCTTCTTGCTCCAATGGTAGGAATCCTCCTTTGAATGCTCTCTTCCACTCTCCCCTTGACTATTCTCTCAATAGGCACGAAGTTCAAGTGACAAAAAGATTGGGTGGCAGTCTAATTTGAAGTATTTATACAAAAGACAAGAAAAACCGCCCAAAAACTGCAAGTTTTCAATTCTGTACGCAGTGGATCGTCCGGTACGATCGTGGATCGTCCTGGACGATTTTACTTAAACGATCTGAAACGACCCAATTTGTATATGTGTACGAAATGACTTCGTACAGCTGATCGTCCTGTACGAACTAGGTTCGTCCAGTACGAACGGTTATTACAAGGTCGGTTCTAGAAACTGCTGAAAACTGTCCTAAGTCGGTTTATCGTTTGGACGAAAATTTGATCGTCTGGACGAAAATTTTCCAGAGAGCTGATCGTCCTGGACGATGATTTATTTCGTCTGGACGAAAATTTTCCAGAGCGCCCATCGCCGGGGACGATAATATGGTTTCGTCTGGACGAAAATTTTCCAGAGAGCTGTTCGTCCGGTACGAAATTTATTTTCGTCTGTACGAAAATTTTCCAGAGCGCCCATCGCCGGGGACGATATAAAAATTCGTCCTGGACGAATAGGACTTAGAAAAATTTTTCGAAGCAAGTTCCTATTCGTTCCAAATGCTCTATAGGAGATAACTGACAGATCGTCCAGTACGATATATATCGTCCTGTACGATCAGTAGAGAATTTCAAGATCTCCTTAGTTTGTGTGTGTGATTTTATTCACTCAATTACAATCACTCCCTTTCAAAATTAATTCAAAGAAAAGACACTTCAAATAAACAAAATTTCTCATGTTGAATTTGATTTGAAGTTTTCGTAGTCTGGAGTCTGATTTTCCTGAAATGTTAGTACACACAAGAGCAAGTGCAAATCTTCTAAATTGTTAGGAGATAATTATACATCTGAACAATAATGTTTGGAATCATCAAAAATACATAAGTTGCACAAATATAAATCATTCAAATAGCAACTATTCAAACAATCTCCCCCTTTTTGATGATGGCAAAACAATTATTATTAGTATGGTTTCAAGTTAAAACACTATCTCTTATCTCCTAAACTCCCCCTGAATTTATGAGTATATTAAAATAAGGAGGCATTAAAGAACAAAAATTTTTGTTTTTCAAAAAAATTTTAACACAGAAAAACATAAACCACAAACAAAAACATACAAAACAAAAACATAATACAAAAACATACAAACAAAAACATAATACAAAAACATACAAACAAAAACATAATAATTTCTCCCCCTTTTTGACAACAACAAAAAGTGAAGAAGAATAAGACAAGAAATGTAAATAATAATATGAAATTCATTGTTAAAATTTAATCTAAATTGTGATTTGACATAGGGTATGCAATTTTAAACTAAAGATATTAGGTCAATCATAGAAATTCATAAAATTTATGAAAAGATATAACATTGTAAGTAAGAAGAATTTATCAAAGACATGATTCAATTTAGACATTTTGATTATTGAAAATCATTACAAGTGAGATGTAAAAAAAATTCTATATTTCAAAGTTCAATAGAATATAAATGAACATTAGATCAACTTGAATTAAGAGATTAAACGAATTTGGAAAGAAGAGAATTACCTCATGTGGTGCTTTGCACATCTTTTCAAAGTTTTGGAGCACATTTTTGTGCATTTGTCTTTGGTTGGGCTTATTTTGTGCCTCTTTTTCACTTTGCAAATTTTTGCGAATCCCTTTTGATTTTTGTACATTTGTACAATTTTCAAGAGTAATTTGACCAATTCTTTCCAAAATCTATAATCTAACATTTCAAATATTTCTAGGTGCATAAATATCATTTGAGCATAGAAATACAAAATAAGATAACATCAAAATTGCAATAACAATATTAAATTTTATGTAGTCTAAATGAATAGACATGAACTTAAAAATTCTAACTACAACAAGTTATAAACAAATTATAAATTTAGAAAGTCTAGATTTTCTAATATAGATAATCTCATATTACAATCAAATTTGAGCACAATGTAGATTAAAAACAATATTAATGAAATTCATAAAGATTAGCCACATTTCAAAACAAATCTAAGACAAACAAACTTTCATTAATTAAAAAGAAAATTACATAAAAACATTGAACCAAAAAAAAAACATAACAACAAAACAAAAAAAAATACACCAGACACACATAAAAAAAAACTTCTACTGTTCTGGAGGAGGAGGAGGAGGAATGCCGCCAAAGAGATTGAAGTAGGAGGCCATTAACATTACATTGGTATTTATTTCATGAACTTCATCTCTAATATTACCAATGTCATGTTGCTGCTGCGTAAGATGAGCATCAAATTGATCAAACCTTTGATCAATGTGAGTCTCTAGTCTATCAAATCTCTCAATCAGATTCTGGTAATCTGATTGAGAAGCAGAAGCTTGCACTCCTTCTTCTTCTTCTTCTGAAGCACTATCATGTGCTTTTTCTTTTTCTTTTTCCTCCCTGAAGAGCAGTCTGAAAGATGCATCGTTGTAATAAACTGGCTCTTCATATTCCTCATCAGGATGGACTATATTGTACTTCTTCTCCAAAACATAAGTAATCAAGTGCCCTAAAGAAATATTCTTCTTCCTTTTCTGATTAGGATGTCCTATTTCTGAAAGCCCATAGATATGATCTAGGATGAGTTGGGCTTCATCAATAGGTTGTCTTTTCATGATTAAAAAAGTTAGACAAGAAAGAAGAGGAGTAATGTTAATCCTATCACCAGCTTTAGGAATAATTGAGGATCTAAGGATATGCTGGATGATTCGGGCATCTTGGGTCATACCGGCCACTCTAGCAACATGATTGTCAATTCCATTTTCTCTAATTACCCTATTGATTTCATACCAATGGAAGACGTTTTCTGACATTAGGGTGTGAGCTCTATATCCTTCAGTCCTTAAGTTTAAAAATGCACCAAGGTCGTGCTTGGTGATCTCAACTTTTTTCTTAAAAACAAAAGAACTAATGATAGAGTGGTCAGAATTGAAACTCATGTTGGCTAGGAAGTAATGGAAGGTTTGCTTATTGTAGAAGTGGACAAGAGAGAGAATGAAATGAAATTGGGTTGAGGCAAAGAGGTGTAATACCCGAAATTTCAACTCCGTTTGGATAAGAATGCGAGACGGAGTGATTTTTGCAGAAGCAAAACGAGGAAAAGATTCCTCATTTGCTTTGGAAAGGAAGTTGTCTGGAGCATTCCTGTTGGGTTTCTTCACCAAAACTTTTTGTCTCTTGCTAGAGGAGGCCATAGTTGATTTGATGTAGAAAGGGATTGAAAAAGATGTTTGAAAGTGTGATTTTCAAGTTTGAAAGCCCTCATATTTAAGGAAAAACGATATGTTCGTCCTGGACGAAAATATTCGTCCTGGACGAAAAATTATCGTTCGTCTGGACGAAGTAATTTCGTACAGACGATCCAATTCGTCCAAAATGTAACGGCTTTTCGTATTCAACACAACTTACGATGCGTCCCTTCGTACAGGCTTTTTGACTTGACCGATCGTACATACGAAAATATTTCGTACAGACGATCAGAAAAGCGTTTCGTTTTAATGACTCTTGAAAACCGTCCCCTACAATGAATCGACACATGTTCGTACATACGAAAAAATTTCGTACAGACGAAAATCGTATTAAAAACTGTCTTATCCACTCAACCGCTGCATTCAATCGTCCCGACGTTTGAGAGAAAAAAAATTCGTACTGGACGATCACAGATCGTACAGACGATCCAATAAAAAACTGCTCTCAAAACGGTTTAAATTCGCGCAAACTGTTTCTTAACACATCGTCCCGTACGAAAAATTTCGTCCTGGACGATTTCCTCTAAAAACAATTTTTTAATTTTGACTTTTTTAATTTAACAAAATAAACAAAAACAATAAAAATAAAAAAAAAAAACAGAAAAACATAAGATACAATCATACATCCAAAAACAATTCATTCAAAAACACACAAAATTCACAAAATCACAAAAACAAAATACAACAAGTATCAATGTTGCAAAGACATTTTGATTAAGCATTCAAATCAATAACACCAAGCCTTGTTCTTAAAGTACTGAAGGTATCAAAGGCTAAAGGTTTTGTAAAAATGTCTGCAAGTTGATTTTCAGTTGAAACATGAATGAGTTCAATTTCTCCTTTGGATACATGATCCCTTATGAAATGATGCCTTATATCAATGTGTTTGGTTCTAGAATGTTGAATAGGATTTTTGGAAATGCAAATAGCACTAGTATTGTCACAATAAATTGGAATAGTGCCTATAGTTAATCCTAAGTCAATCAACTGTTGTTTTAACCAAAGTACTTGTGCCACACAACTTCCTAATGCAATGTATTCTGCTTCTGCAGTAGATAGTGCCACTGAATTTTGTTTTCTACTAGACCATGAAACTAATGAATTTCAATGAATTGACATGTTCCAGAAGTGCTTTTCCTATCCACTCTACAGCCTGCAAAGTCAGAATCTGAGTAACCTATAATTTCAAATGAAGAGCTAAACTTAGGATACCAAATTCCTAAGTTTTGAGTTCCTAGTAGATATCTTAAAATCCTTTTCACTGCTGTCAAATGTGATTCTTTTGGATCTGATTGAAATCTAGCACATAAGCAAACACTAAACATAATATCTGGTCGGCTAGCAGTCAAGTAAAGTAAAGATCCAATTATCCCTCTAAATTTCTTTTGATCAACAGATTTTCCCTTAAGGTCTTTATCTAACTGAACTGAAGAACTCATTGGTGTACTAACAGGTTTAGCATTGTCCATTTCATATTTTTTGAGGATGTCCTTAATATATTTGGTTTGACTAAGAAAAGTACCTTCCTCAAGTTGCTTAATGCTAAATCCTAGAAAGTAATTTAAATCTCCCATTAGACTCATTTCAAATTCACTACTCATTGTTTTAGAAAAATCATCACAAAGATGTTTATTTGAAGATCCAAAGATGATGTCATCCACATAAATTTGAACAATAAGTATATCCTTTCCAATTTTCCTTAAAAAGAGAGTTGTATCCACACTTCCTTTTTCAAAAGATCTTTCAAGTAGGAAGGTGCTTAACCTCTCATACCAAGCCCTAGGTGCCTGTTTCAATCCATATAATGCCTTTTTTAATTTGAAAACATGATTTGGAAATTTAGAGTTTTCAAAACCTGGAGGTTGTTCTACAAAAACATCTTCTTCAATTACTCCATTTAAAAAGGCACTTTTGACATCCATTTGAAACAATTTAAAACCTTTAAAACAGGCAAAGGCTAGTAAAACCCTAATTGCTTCAAGTCTAGCTACAGGAGCAAAAGTTTCCTCAAAATCAATTCCTTCAATTTGATTATACCCCTTAGCTACTAATCTAGCCTTATTTCTAATGACTACTCCTGAGTCATTCATTTTATTTTTGAACACCCACTTGGTTCCAACAACACTTTGATCTTTTGGCCTTGTAGTTAGTTCCCAAACTTTATTTCTTACAAATTGATTTAACTCTTCTTGCATGGCCAATATCCAAAATTCATCTGAAAGTGCTTGATCAATGTTAGTGGGTTCAACAGTTGAAATAAAGGCTGAATGATTGACTTCCTTGTTTAATCCATGCCTAGTTCTAACACCCTCACTTGGTTCACCTATGATTAATTCCTTTGGGTGGTTTTTAGAAAATCTCAAATCTCTAGGCAAAGGGTCTTCTCTTTCTAAATTTTCTTCCACATTTTCTTCCAAATTTAATCTATCTATCTTTTGGGAGTTTTCTTCAATTTCTTCTTCAACAACTTTTGGCTCTTCCATGTTTCCATTTTCATCAAAAACAACATGTGTGGTTTCTTCAATGACTAAAGTTCTTTTGTTGAATACTCTATAAGATTTTCCAACACTTGAATATCCAACAAAAATTCCTTCATCTGATTTTGGATCAAATTTTCCTAAGGCAGATTTTCCATTATTATGTATGAACACCTTGCAACCAAATACATGCAAATGAGACAAATTTGGTGTTCTACCTTTTAGCAACTCATAGGGTGTTTTATTCAAATTTGATCTCACATTCACCCTATTCAGAACATAGCATGCAGTGCTAACCGCCTCAGCCCAAAAATATCTAGGAAGTGAGTATTCTGCTAACATTGCTCGGGCGGCTTCTATTAATGTTCTGTTCTTTCTTTCAACTACTCCATTTTGTTGAGGAGTTCTAGGTGCAGAAAAATTGTGATCAATCCCATTTTCTT
This sequence comes from Dendrobium huoshanense, assembly GCA_016618105.1. Taxonomy (NCBI): domain Eukaryota; kingdom Viridiplantae; phylum Streptophyta; class Magnoliopsida; order Asparagales; family Orchidaceae; genus Dendrobium; species Dendrobium huoshanense. The sequence goes on along the minus strand of CM028358.1, from coordinate 44,519,226 downwards.
TACAGAAATCTTCAAATCTTTCATTTTCAAATTCTCCTCCATGATCACTTTGTATAGAAATTATTTCACATCCTAGTTTTCTTTGTATCCAAGTTGAAAAATTTCTGAATTCCTCAAATGATTCACTCTTATGAAAAAGAAACTTAACCCAGGTGAATCTTGAAAAATCATCTACTATAACAAATCCATATACCTTTCCTCCTAGACTAACAGTGCTTACTGGTCCAAAAAGATCCATGTGTAGAATTTCTAAAGGTTTACTGGTCCTAAGATCTTTAATGGACTTAAAAGAGGACTTCACTTGTTTTCCTAATTGACATGCATCACACAAATGGTCCTTAGTAAAGTCTAGTTTAGGTATTCCTCTCACCAAATTCTTTTGGGTAATTTTTCTAAGATTTTTCATACTAGAATGACAAAGTCTCCTATGCCAAAGCCATGATTCATCAGAAACAGTTTTCAAACAAAAAGCAGTAGGAGATTGAATACAATTTAAATCTAGCATGTAAACATTGTTCACCCTTTTTCCATTTAAAACAATTTTTCCATTTAGGCTAATTATGCAGCTAGTAGGTAAAAATTTTACATTATAGCCCTTATCACAAGCTGACTTATGCTAAGCAAATTATGTTTCAAGCCTTCAACTAATAAAACATTATCTATGAAAAAGTTTTTCAAGTTTCCAATCATACCTGATCCAACCACTTTCTTTGTGGTATTATCTCCAAGTGTAACCTTGCCTCCACTCCTGGCTTCCAGCGTTATGAATTGAGCAGTATCTCCAGTCATGTGCTTAGAACATCCGCTGTCCAGGTACCATATACTCTCACGAGGTCTTGTGTGAGAGTATACCTGCAAAATTCTCAAATGTTAGACCTGGGAACCCAAACTAGTTTGGGTTCACCTTTATGAAATTTATAATCAGATGCATGTGTGATATGTCTAGGTTTATGCATCTTAATTCTCCACACCAAATTAGATTTAATCTTTAAAGTGCAGGTGTGAGATATATGTCCCAAAAATCCACAATTGTTACATTTAACATTAGGAAAAATATTCCTATGTTTTCTCTCATATGATTGTCTTCTAAGGGATTTCATGAATTTAGGATAATATTTAGGATTTGTAAAATCTTCAAGTTTAGGGGGGTTCCTATTATCCTCGAGAGCTCTTATAGTAAGTTTGTAAAATGAATTCATTTCCTCCAAGATTCGATTTGTATAACTTACCCTATATGTCTTGTGTTCAGATTCATCCTTAAATTTCTCAAATTCTTTTTCAAGTTCAGCATAGGATGATTTTAAATTCTCAAAATTTTTATTCAAGTCATCATATTCATCAAGTAGTTTCATGTGGTTGCTATCAATTAAAGCATGATCTTTCCTAAGGATTTCGTGTTCCTTATTAAGCTCTTCCAATTCTAAAACTATACACTAGCATGCATCTTTTTAGTTTTCCTATATGCATCATGCATGTGTTCAGAAACTTCAAACAATTCATTATAAGTTAAATCACATACCTCTTCTTGATCTGATTGTTCAGCTTTATCTGCCATCAAGCAAAGGTTGGTGACTTCTTCTTCTTTATCAGTCTCAGATGAGTCTGAAGCTGAGTCCGCCCAAAAAGCCTTTTGAAACTTCTTCTTGCCCTTCTTTACCATTGGTTTCTCCTCTACCTTCTCCTTGCTAGGAGAGGCTTTGAGTTTTGGACAGTCAGTCTTTATATGACCTGGTTTCCTGCATTCATAACAAATTACTTCATTAGAAACCTTGCCATTTCTATTATACTTACCTCTATTCCATTGCTGGCGTCTCTTCTGCTTCCTCTTTAAAAAGCTTTTGAATTGTCTAGTCATCAGTGCTATATCATCTTCATCCTCAGGTTGTGAGTGTTCACTTTCTGACTCTTCCACATTTAGTGCAATATTCTTGTCCTTTCTTGGTTCACCTGCATCAATCTTTCTTTGACTTACTCCTTGCTCGTAAGCAATGAGTGAACCAAGAAGATTGTCAATAGAATAAATGTTCAGATCTTTTGACTCTGTAATTGCAGTAATTTTAGCATCGTATGCAGTAGGTAAACAACGAAGAATCTTATTAACCATTTCAGCATTAGTTAATTCCCTACCAAGTGCATGCAAAGAGGTGACAATTTGAGTGAATCTTGTGTACATGTCAGATATAGATTCATTAGGTTTCATGCGAAATAGTTCGTAGTCATGTAACAAGATATTTAGCCTAGATTGCTTAACCTCATTTGTCCCTTCATAAGTAATACAAAGTCTATCCCATATGTCTTTTCCGCTTTTACAAGTAGAAACTCGCATGTAGTCTTCAGATTTTAAAGCACAAAAGAAACTATTTAAACATTTTGCATTTAATTGTGCTAAGTCACGTTCTTCAATAGTCCAATCCGCATAGGGTGCATCTACCCTAATTCCATCAACTAATCTAGTTGGTTTTGTGTAACCTTCCTGGACTAACATCCACATGCGATAGTCAAGTGACTGTAAGAAAGTAGACATGCGTGTTTTCCAAAAATCAAAAGGAATATTGTCAAACAGTGGAGGTCTAGTGATAGAGTAACCCTCAGGAGTGTTTCGGTTTCCAAATGTAGCCATCTACGTTAATCAAAAAGTAGTTCAAACTTATGATTTTGAAACTATGCTCTGATACCACTTGTTGAGTCTAGTAATTAGGTTGTTAAGCCTAAGTAAATGTCCCAAGGCTACCAAGAGGGGGGTGAATTGGTAGTTTTTAAAAATTTTAAACCCTCTTAAAACTAATGTTGAACCGAAATGAAATTTTCTTTTAAAGTTTGTAGAAAATTGTTTTTCAACCACAGAGTTGTTAAAACAGAAATTTAAAATGCGGAAACGTAAAAGCAATAAAGTAAATGACACCAGATTTATAGTGGTTCGGTCTATAACCAGACCTACATCCACTCCTCAGAGGCACCCTCTGAGTATTGCACTAATACCACAAAGTGACTCTCCTTTAGCACCCACAGCAAGGCGGAGAAGCCTATACAAAACCCTCTTTTCACCACTCCCCGGTGCGGCAGAGAACCGTCGTCCTTTTACACAATCCACAGTGCTGGCAGAGAACCGTCGTCCTTTTACACTCTCCTAGTGTGGGCAGAGAACCCTACAGCTGTTCACACTCTCCAAGTGTAGGCAGAGAACCTTCTTCCTTTTACACTCTCCTAGTGTAGGCAGAGAACCCACGGCTGTTCACACTCTCCAAGTGTCGGCAGAGAACCGGACCTTCTTGAATGATCTTCTCACAAGAACCTAGAAGAAAGAAAGAAAGGAGTGAAGAAATCCAATTTCACAAGTAGAGATTCTTACCTTAGCAATCCAAGTGAAGCCTTCTTGCTCCAATGGTAGGAATCCTCCTTTGAATGCTCTCTTCCACTCTCCCCTTGACTATTCTCTCAATAGGCACGAAGTTCAAGTGACAAAAAGATTGGGTGGCAGTCTAATTTGAAGTATTTATACAAAAGACAAGAAAAACCGCCCAAAAACTGCAAGTTTTCAATTCTGTACGCAGTGGATCGTCCGGTACGATCGTGGATCGTCCTGGACGATTTTACTTAAACGATCTGAAACGACCCAATTTGTATATGTGTACGAAATGACTTCGTACAGCTGATCGTCCTGTACGAACTAGGTTCGTCCAGTACGAACGGTTATTACAAGGTCGGTTCTAGAAACTGCTGAAAACTGTCCTAAGTCGGTTTATCGTTTGGACGAAAATTTGATCGTCTGGACGAAAATTTTTCCAGAGAGCTGATCGTCCTGGACGATGATTTATTTCGTCTGGACGAAAATTTTCCAGAGCGCCCATCGCCGGGGACGATAATATGGTTTCGTCTGGACGAAAATTTTCCAGAGAGCTGTTCGTCCGGTACGAAATTTATTTTCGTCTGTACGAAAATTTTCCAGAGCGCCCATCGCCGGGGACGATATAAAAATTCGTCCTGGACGAATAGGACTTAGAAAAATTTTTCGAAGCAAGTTCCTATTCGTTCCAAATGCTCTATAGGAGATAACTGACAGATCGTCCAGTACGATATATATCGTCCTGTACGATCAGTAGAGAATTTCAAGATCTCCTTAGTTTGTGTGTGTGATTTTATTCACTCAATTACAATCACTCCCTTTCAAAAATTAATTCAAAGAAAAGACACTTCAAATAAACAAAATTTCTCATGTTGAATTTGATTTGAAGTTTTCGTAGTCTGGAGTCTGATTTTCCTGAAATGTTAGTACACACAAGAGCAAGTGCAAATCTTCTAAATTGTTAGGAGATAATTATACATCTGAACAATAATGTTTGGAATCATCAAAAATACATAAGTTGCACAAATATAAATCATTCAAATAGCAACTATTCAAACACCGGGTAGGAAATGTGGGTCGGATTGATAATTCTTGAAACAGTAATTCCACATTCCTTATAGCGATGATAAGCAGCTTCATCTTCTGCTTCACGGAACCGAGGGTCAACCCTTGCCCTCGAGGAACTTCCAGAGGTCTGCCGGACGCGCTTCCCACCAGCCATATGAGAGAACTTTAAGCAGAAAATCAAAGGAGAAAGGATGAGTTGTGAGAAAACATGGCTGGATCGGCCTATATTTAAAGAATCGTCCATATCGTCCTGGCCGATCGCGAAATCGTCCAGGCCGATATGTGTCAATTATTACGTACAGGCCGATTGGTCAAAAAGGCGGTCCAATCGTCCGGGCCGATCAGATATCGGCCAGGCCGATTAGACACAGGCTATCGGCCCGAGGAGTCAGTCCGGACGACCGTTGAAAAAGCAGATCGTCCGGGCCGATGAGGTGTATCGTCCAGGACGATGCACAATAATTGATCGTACCGGCCGAAGTTAAAACGTTTTAAATGCTTGCCACGTGTATCGTCCAGGACGAACAGTGGATCGGCCCGGCCGATGGTCCAATAATGGATCGTCCGGGGCCGAATTTAAAGTTCAAAAACGTACTGACACGTGGATCGTCCGGGACGGTCCAGTGTATCGGCCAGGACGATGCACATAGAATGCATCGGCCAGACAAATAAACTATCGGCCAGGACTATAACCAAGAGTTTGATCAAATCGTCCAGGACGATGATGTATCGGCCAGGACGATGAATTTCAGTAAGCACAGAAAAAGGTCAGCAGATGGAATTTGGAAAGAATTTGTCCTATCGGCCAGGACGATAAAAATATCAGCCAGGCCGATGTGACTTGAAATTGAAATTAAGAAAGGAATGGTGATGATCAAGACCCTCAAAAATAAAACAAAAGAAAAGACAGTCAAAGACACACAAAAAATAAAAATAAAACAAACACCGAATATTTTTGGATTTTAATTTTTCTATTTTTTTTTGTTTTATGAAGGCATCATATGAGAATTCTTTTCTTGAATTTAAATTTTTTGAAGTTTCTAGGAGATCAAGAGGTTTAACAAAATCCAAATTAGAAGAAGATTGAAAAACTGATTCTATTAACCCTAGATCGGACATTCTTCAGGGTACAAAAAATCTCTTAAAAACAACAGAGTCCTAACCTGGAATAACACAAGAGGTTTTAAGAGATCAATCAAGACTTGTTAACAACTAAAGTATCTTATAAATAATAAACCAAAATAGTTTTTCTCAATCATGGAATTTGAAATCAAATCTTTGAATGTATCACATAATCAATGAGTTTTCTAAGTTTTAAGAGTTTTACCAAAGAGATCATAGCTTGCAATTAGTGGGCTAATTTTATGCCTCTTTTTACTTTTATTGGCTCTTTGAGCATCTTTTGATTTTTGATACACTTTTGTGTATTTTTCTTTTCAATTTGGCTTCATTGGCCTCTTTCCTTTTTGTCTTTTGCAAGCTAATAACTCTTTAATATACCCTTAAAGAAAAATACTTAGTTGTAAGTATATCCTCCAAATATTAGAGAATAGGGGCTCTCTCTCTAACATAGGGAAGAACAATTCACAACACAAAATCAAAATCACGTGATGACTGCAATGGTAAGATTTCAAAAGCTTGAATGATATCAAAGAATTTTGACTATTATGCATAAGATGATTTAATGTAGCAAGATTAGAACGATATCTTAAAAAACCATTGGTTAAACTGAGTTTAGACTTTTTGTTTTATAAAAGAAAAATCATGCCACTAAACAAGGTCAGAAGAAGGGAAAACATCAATAGTTTACTCTCTTTAGCTAATTTAAAAAAGCTAAACCCTATCTCCCAAAAAAAAAAAACTCCAATTTTTAAAAGTTTGAAAAGTTTTTATCATACGGAAGCCAAAAATAAGGACCAAAAATAAAAACAAAAACAAACAATAAGCAAACTAAAGACAACAACAAAGTCAACACAAAAACTAAAAATAAAAGTCACACAAAAACTAACGATTTCAAGCAAGTTATAAAACAACGGATTTTAGCAATTGAGCTGCAAGCCTCCTTATGTTCAGTTATCCTATGCTCCCACGAGGTCTTTGGTGAGAGCACTCCTGCAAGACTCAACAACAGTCAGTTTTAGGAACCCAAACAGATTTGGGCTCCTTCTTAGGAAATATAGAGTGCAATGCAGATGTGGTATGTATTGAATCATGCATCTTAGGTCTCCACACCCAATGTGTACTACGGTGAACTGTGCAAGTGTGTGAGATGTGTCCTAACATGCCACAAGTAAAACATTGAACTCCAGGAAAAGGTTTTCTTAAATGATTTGAGTAAAAATGCCTCTTCCTAGGTTCTGGCCTTTGATTAAAAGTTGGTGTCATCCTAGCTCTCTTACATGTATCCAAATCATTTTGAATTCTCAAGTTAGTTCTTTTCAATGCATCATTCTCAATCCTCAAATTTTTCTCAATCTCTTTAGATTTCTTAAGATCATCATTAAGTGAGGTGTGTGAAGCTTTTAATGCATTGCTTTTATCAACTAATTCCAAATGCTTCTTGTTTAATTCATCAAATTCATCAAGGAGAGCCATGTGATTTGAATCAATCGTTGCATGATCTTTGAGAAAAACTTCATGCTCTTTTTGTAGATTTGAATGTTCTAATTTTAGGCTAGCATGAGTTTTCTTTAATTTCCTATATGATGCATGGATTTTTTCACAAATTTCAAATAATTCATCATAGGTTGGTCTACATACCTCTTCCTCATCACTTTGGTTTTCTCCCATGAAACACAAGTTTGTTGTTTCTTCCTCTGGTTCAGTCTCAGAGGAATCAGTGCCAGATTCTGCCCAGAAGCCTCTTTGGATTTTCTTATTCTCCTTCCTAGACTTAGCTTTTTCCTCACCTTTTTCCTTTTCTTTGCTTGAATGATCTTGAAGTGTAGGACAATCGGCTCTTACATGTCCAGGTTTCCTGCATTCAAAACAAACAACATCAGAAGATCCTTTAGTATGTTTATGATCCTTACCTTTTCTCCAACTTTGATGATGCTTTTGTTTCTTCCTTAGAAAGCTTTTGAATTGCCTTGTGATGAAGGCAACTCCATCGCTTTCAGACCCGGAAGATTCAGAATCCGATTTGTGTGCCTTCAATGCAATGGTTTTCTCCTTTTTCTTTTCACCTACATCAAGATTTCTTTGATTCACCCCTTGCTCGTAAGCAATGAGTGAGCCAAGCAAGTTATCAATAGAATAGGTGTTTAAATCTTTAGATTCAGTAATTGCAGTAATTTTTGCATCATAGGATGAAGGCAAGCATCTCAAGATCTTGTTAACTTTTTCATAGTTTGAAAGTTCTTTTCCTAGTGCATGCAATGAGGTAGCAATCTGAGTAAACCTAGTGTACATGTCAGAAATTGATTCATGAGGTTTCATACGAAAAAGTTCGTAGTCATGCAAGAGAATGTTTAAACGGGATTGTTTAACTTCATTAGTGCCTTCATAAGTAATGCATAGTTTATCCCAAATTTCTTTACCAGTTTTGCAAGTTGAAACACGCATGTAATCCTCAGATTTTAATGCACAGAAAAAACAATTCAAACATTTAGCATTTAGTTGAGCTAAATCTCGTTCATCAAAAGTCCATTCGGTAAAAGCAACTTCCGTTTTAAAACCGTTAATTTCACGAGAAGGTGGAGAATAACCTTCTTGAATAAGCATCCACATGCGATAATCAGTAGATTGTAAAAAAGTTGACATGCGAGTTTTCCAGAAATCAAAAGGTAGGTTATCGAACAGAGGAGGTCGGGTAATAGAATACCCTTCCGTAGTGTTGCGATTCCCAAAGTTAGACATGGATCAAATTCAAAAAGTTTTTAAACTTTAATTTTCGAAACAAGCTCTGATACCACTTGAAAGTTCGATGGGATGTTAAGCCCTATGAACTTAGTCCCAAACTAACCAAGAGGGGGGGTGAATTGGTATTTTAAAAACTTCGTTTTTAAACAAAGAAATAAAGTAACATAAAACCAAATCACACCACGAAAATAATGCGGAATTAAACGTGCGGAAGCAAGAAAAGAAACACAGAGATTTATAGTGGTTCGGTCGACTCGACCTACGTCCACTCCTTGGAGGCACCCTCCAAGTATTGCACTACACAAAAAGTGACTCTCCTTTAGCCCCCCACGGCTAGGTGGAGAAACCCTCACAAGAACCTCCTTTTTGCCACCCCGGCAAGGCAGAGAACCTATCTCCTTTTGCTTCCTCCTGAAGCCGGCAGAGAACCAGAACCAACGGCACAACTCCTTACCTCTACCGACCCTTCCACGGACGAGAAACTCTAGACGAAGACGACGCAGAGAGATCCTTGAAGCAACCCTTGTGAAACCCCTCACAAGCTCCCCCTCACAAGATCCTCTCTCTCTCTTCTCTCTCTCTTTCTCTCCTCAAGGTCTTCTCAGGTCAAGGCAGCAGCCAAAGGTTTTTTTAAAAACGTTGAACAAGAGCTCTTTAAATAGAAGAGCTTCAAAAGAGCTCATTAATTGCAAGTTGCCGACTTTATCGTCCAGGCCGATCTGGACATCGGCCTGGCCGATCAGTACAAATCAATGAAGATCGGCCAGAGCATAGCCCTGGATGCCAGATTGGACGATTGAAAATTAGCTTGATCGTCCAGGCCGATCTTACGATCGTCCTGGCCGATCAGTTCAAATCAGACGAAAATCGTCCTGACAATAGCCCTGAATATGGGCTGGCCGATATTGATCGTCCTGAAGTAACTTAAGGTTTTGACTAGATCGGCCTGGCCGATCTTGCGATCGTCCAGGACGATATGATCGTATCAATCATCCTTAATTACTTCCTTGATTTCCTGAACAATTATGGCATAATCTGTTAATATCGTCCAGGCCGATACGAGGATCGTCCTGGCCGATAATTTAAAGATATGCTATACCATACTTGTCTATGGCGGCTACTTCTTTCTGTTTTGAGCTTATCGTCCTGGCCGATACACGTATCGTCCAGGCCGATCGGTTAACGTTGGCTGCCTTAATCAAGAATCCTTAATTAGACTTTCTGTTTTAAGCTGATCGTCCAGGCCGATCAAAGATATCGGCCTGGCCGATATGAGTAAAAACAGAATTTCTAATTCTCTCAAGTGTGTGTGTGAAGGGTTACAAAGTATCAGTCTTTTTGGCTATTACAAGTGGACTCAAAAGGTAAAAATAAAAGTACAGACTGACTCAACCCTAAACCTACGCATTCCTGAACTTGGCTCCTTTTTGATTGTCCGATCGTCGATTCCTGAAAAGTTAGAAGCAACAAGCTATCCAAGAAAAACAGTGTTTGTCAATCATCAAAACATAAGACATGAAAAATAGATTTGCAACATCATATGCATCTCTAAGAATCCTATCCAACATTCAAGGACTAAACACATTGACATTATGCATCACTTCATTAGAGATCATGTGACTAAGGGAGACATTAAGTTACACCATGTGACAACTGAAAATCAACTGGCGGACATCTTTACTAAACCACTGGCCTTCAATACTTACAGCTCTTTAAGGACCAGGTTGGTGTGATTGACATAAATGCATGAAACTTTTTTTTTTTTTTTTTGCTTTTTATTTTCTCTTGATTTTGTTTCCTTTTGTTGCTTTAGTTTTTTTTTGTTTTTCCCTTTTGTCTCTCTTTTCTCAGTTTTCAAAATCATCGCTGATATGATATTATATTCCTTGTCCTTGTTTTTTGAAAATTTGAAGTTAATGTGTTTTCATCTACTTAATCTCTTAGATGGTAGGAATATTTTGTGATTGTGTCTCTTTCTCTAACTTATTTTAGTGGCATAGTTTTCTTTTCTAATCAAAAGTCTATCTCAAATTAAAGATTGTTTATGAAATTAAGATCTTTTCTTAAACTTGCTTAAGCAAATCTATCTTGTATTTATAATGATTAAAGTTTTTTTTTGTCACATCAAGATCCCTCGTTACTCTTGTCTTTGATTATTAATCCTGCTTGTGGTAATTCTTCCTTATGTTAGAGAGAGAGCTCCTATTCTCTAATATCTGAGAAGATATATTCACAACTAAGATTTTTTTAAAGGATTATAAAAGAGAATCTAGCTTGCAAAAAAAAAAAAAAATTGACCAATGATGCCAACAAAAGAAGCGCAAAGACGCCAAAAATTGAAAAATCTATAAAAAGATGCGCAAAGCGCCACAAAATTGACAAGAGGCATAAAATGAGCCCACTCAAAAGAAAGCTACTCTCTCTTTTTAAATCTTTTAAAACTTATAAGTTTTGGTTCTCAAAGGCTTGATCTCGATTTTCGTATGATTGTGACAAATCTACCTTACTTTATTATTTTATGAAGATATTTTTCTTACGATAAGTGGTAGATGGATTCCTTTTCTCATATCCAATTAATTATTTGAGTTAGGTCATTGATTTCAAAAGACGATTCTACCCTAAGAAAACATTTTGAGCTAAGGGTAAACCATGAACGGATATTCTACTATTCTATGAATTAATGAGATTGGTAACTCATTAACTCACAAGTTTTTTAAATCAATCACATGGAATACTATATCATTGACATGCCTTGATTAAAAAAAAATATTCATTTGCTATTTGTCTTTTGTTCCCTCCTTTTTGATATGTCAAAAGGGGGAGAAGTTTATGAGGTTCCTTTTTTGTATCGATCCTGAACTTTTACTACAAATTTGTTTTCGTAGTGTTTGCCATCATCAAAAAGGGAGAGATTGTTGCAAATCTACTTTTCATGGCTTATGTTTTGATGATTGACAAACACTATTTCTCTTGGACTACTTGTTGCTTCTAACTTTTCAGGAATCGAAGATCGGATGATCAAGAAGGAGCCAAGTTCAGGATTGCGTAGGTTTAGGGTTGAGTCAGTCTGTACATTTGATTTTCAACTTTTTAGTCTACTTGTAATGGTCAATGAGACTGATGCTAAGTAACCCTACACACACACTTGAGAGACTTAGAATTTCTGTTTTTGCCCACATCGGCTCGGCCGATATTTATATCGTCCGGGACGATAAGCTTAAAACAGAAAGTCTAAGTAAGGATTCTTAATTAAGGCAGCCGTCATTAACATATCGGCCTGGACGATACGTGTATCGGCCAGGACGATAAGCTCAAAACAGAAAGAAGTAGCTGCCATAGTCAATTAAGGTATGTTGTATTTTTAAATTATCGACCAGGACGATCCACGTATCGGCCTGGACGATATTCACAAATTATATCTTATTTGATCAGGAAATCAAGGGAGTAATTAAGAATGATTGATACGATCATATCGTCCTGGACGATCGCAGGATCGGCCAGGACGATCCAGCCAAAAACTTTAAGTTACTTCAGGACGATAAGTATCGGCCAACCCGTATCCAAGGCTATTATCAGGACGATTTTCCTCTTATTTGAACTGATCGGCCAGGACGATCATGAGATCGGCCTGGACGATCAAGCCAATTTTTAATTGTCCAGCTTTGCATCCAGGGCTATGCTCTAGCCGATCTTCATTGATTTGTACTGATCGGCCAGGCCGATGTCCATATCGGCCTGGACGATATTGTCGGCAACTTGTAATTAATGAGCTCCTTTGAAGCTCTTCTATTTAAGAGATCTTGTTCAACATTTTTCAAGACCTTTGGCTGCTGTCTTGACCTGAGAAGACCTTGAGGAGAGAAAGAGAGAGAGGAGAGAGAGAGGATCTTGTGAGGGGGAGCTTGTGAGGGGATTCATAAGGGTTGCTTCAAGGATCGCTCTGCTTCGTCTTCGTCTAGAGTTTCTCGTCCGTGGAAGGGTCGGTAGAGGTAAGGAGTTTGCTTTTAGTTTTGGTTCTCTGCCTGCTTCAGGAGGAAGCAAAAGGAGGAAGGTTCTCTGCCTTGCCGGGGTGGCAAAAAGGAGGTTCTTATGAGGGCTTCTCCGCCTAGCCGTGGGGGCTAAAGGAGAGTCACGTTTTGTAGTGCAATACTTGGAGGGTGCCTCCAAGGAGTGGACGTAGGCCGAGTCGACCGAACCACTATAAATTTCTGTGTTCTTTTTCTTGCTTCCGCACTTTTAAATTCCGCATTTAGTTCTGTGGTGTGATTTGGTTTATGCAATTTTCTTTCTTTGTGAAAAGAGTTTTTAAAATATCAATTCACCCCCCCTCTTGGTTAGCTTGGGACTAAGTTCATAGAGCTTAACATCCCTAGCGAACTTACAGATATACCTAATCCAACAGCGGCATTAGAAGTTTGAGCTTTTATTATTACCCACACTGTAAATGCATTTGGTTTCAATAATAATGTCATTTTCTTCTCTAATTATCTAATGAATAAGATTTTGTTTATTATTTTCCATTAAAACTACAACAAAATAATTGTTTTTTTCCATTTAAATGACTTGATTCATTATAATTGTAATTTTTTAAGGCTATGATTTAATGAGAGGGATAACAGGCAGTATCAAGGGATGACAAAAATTGTTGTCTCAAATATCTAAGATGGAAAGAGATGGCATCTCTTGTGACCATGGAAGCCCCGTGTAGAATATCAATGGCCATTGCCTCATCCCAAGCTATGTTGTTTCTTCTTGGGAGGATTCCTTACAATCTAATAGTTTCCCTAGTTCCAAGAGGTCAAGAGTTATCGTTGGCCTGAACCAAATATAGCTACATGTACTTCAAACATCTCTCTTTTCCTCACTATGCATGTGGTCTCACTTCTCTCAAAACTTTCCCATTTTTGAATCAAAAAGGGTCCACGGGTTTGATCGGGTCAACCCGGTAACCCGTGTGGGTTGGGTTTGGGTTGAAATACCTGATATGTTTGTAAAAATTAGTCGGGTTAGGGTCAACCCATTTAAATCTGGGTTAACTTGTGTTTTATACAAACCAGAACCTCAGACCTATTTTGGTACCCCTAAATAACACTTCATGAGGTAAAGGAGATGGTGCGGGCATGCTACATAAGTCATGGCTAAAGGCAGAGGAGGCAGAGCAACATAATAGCATAATCTTGGCATGAGGTGAATGAGGCATCCGTGGGTACTGGGCCGAAGCAACGAAAGATCCCTAAATTGAAATTACATTCATTTTAATTCAAATCAAACAAAAAAAGGTAAACTAATGCATTCCTTTTACACTCAGCAAATCAACCATAAAACATTCCTTTTACACTTCATTCCTTTTTTAGTTAATGAAAGAGCCCCAAATTTATGTGAGAAAAAGAGAAAGAATTATAATTTATAATATTATATATCATTATTTAGAAATTCAATTATATGACATTTAAATAATAATCCACTAAAACTCTCGATGCACATCAAAATGACGTCTGATTTGAGCCTATATAGGCTCATTTGACAGTTCTCGATGATAAAAAAACACTTGTGTAGTATTTTTTGTAAAATAAAACCCTGATGAAAAATTTCCATGCTAAATCTCATGCCAGAAAGAGCTTGCGCACATGGAACTGTGTGAACATGTGAGAAATCACCATCATGCTCATTGCATGTATCAACATACATAATTTAACTCTTGGAATCCAGTGATCCAAAATCGACGATGGTTTAGGACATCCATGAGCTATGCAGACTATCATTGCATGCACTTATGGAAAAAGAAAGAAAATTAAACTTGATCAATGCGCATGAGCCCACCGACTGTCACTTTAAATAAGGGACCATTCTACTGAGCATAAAGAAGAGTCCAAAGAATATATGTGCCAAAAATATGGTCAACAACTTATATCATGCATGGAAGATGATAAAGGTAATATTTAGTCCACTAATTCTAATGATTGCAAATCATATAATGCGGCAAAACTTATACCTCTCCACTCACCTTGCTCTTTCATTCAATAACATTATAGTAAATCTCAATCTGGCCTTTATAACTAATATCTTCCTCTGTAACTATAGAATGTGTGTTGAATTCATTTGTTAAAATTACTTAAGAAAATACTCTGTTTCTTCCTTGCTATTGTTCTCTTCTTTATTTTTGCATAAGACTTATATAGTGAAGTATGTCATGTCCCATAATCTAACTTGGAAGAATTATTATTTTTATCATTTAATATAATATTAACCAAAGCTATCTAAATTATTTTATCAAAATGAATATCAGTTAAAATATTTCTACTTATCAAAATATTAATATATATCTTTATCCATACTCTAAAAATTATATATAATACTCTAAATCCATATAAATAAATTAGGAATCATATAATTAAAACACATCTACTCTTTTCTTGAGTACAAAAAAATAATTTAAAAAGAAAGAAGTAAAAACTGAGGAATAATAAATTTACAATAGATCCTCATCAATCTTACCATCCTAGTCATTTCCTGGACCTAAAATCATTTAAACTATATATAATGAGTATAATAATTCCATATGTCACTAAAGTCTTATAATTGAACTCAAAATACGATAAAGAAGCAGTATGCATTGTTTAATTGAAAAAGTTGAGTTTGAAAAAGATTATTTTTTGGAAGAATTTAATTTCTAGAATTTTAGTTTTAAAATCGAATGCGTCATTATGAATAATATATCGCCTCAGGAGGCGAGGATATTATTCTTTAATAGGTTCATATTATAAAACTTTAAATTCATCCATATTATTATAGTTAAAATAAAAGAAGAAAAACATACGTCCCGTAGGGTCAAAGTGAAGTTTGATCGAGTGCTTAGCTATAATAATATGGATAAAGGGTCATTACATTAGAATCAAGGTCGAGATAATAGAATGACATATTTTCCTAAGAAAAGAAGATATCATTTTTCATCAATCATTTAAATATGATGATAATGATCATTCATCTTGATTTTCCCAAAGATAATTAAATGAATTTTGAGAAAAAAAATTAATTTTAAAAATTGATCTAGGTTCTAAATCTCCTATGTTGCAACTCGAGTTTATGAGTTTATGTTTTTGATGATAATAAATATTATGCATCACTTTCTGTTGTCTACCTGTATTTATAATATATTTGTGTTTACTAACTTTTCAGGATTACAATGCACCATACAAGGCTCAAGTTTTGGAAGAACACGTTTTATTTATAATTTTCATTATTATATTTTTTGTTCTATGCTTGTTTGTAACCTTGCTAACTTATTTATGGTTTAGAGTTCTCTGTTTTTGGTCACATCATCTAGGGTGATCCATTAATCGGCCTGGACGATCAGGTAAAAATGGAAACCCTAATTAGGGCTTCCTGGTTAAGGCAACCATCTTTAAGCACATCATCCTGACTGATATTTATATGGGCAGAGACGATATGCTCAATTTAGAAAAAATCAGTCGCCATATCTATTTAGGTATTATTTATTTTTGGATATCATCCAGGGCATCATCCTAGACGATGCAACATAATTATGCCTAAATTAATTTGATAATTAAGAAAAGAAATTAAGGCTTGATTGATACAATCACATCATCCTGGATGATCACAAGATCGGCCGGAATGATTAGTTCTAAAACCCTAGTTTTCCTAGACGATCACATATCGGACATATTCTATTTAGGGCGAAGCTCTGGATGATATGTGCTGATTTGAACAAATCGTATAGGATGATATAATATTGGCATGGACAATATGAACAAAAACCTTCTTATCGTCCCAATTTGTTCTAACTGATTGAGCTTATTTTATACTGATCGTACATAATGATATTTATATCATTCTGGATGATAATGTCAGTTTGTTGCAATTACGAGCTCATTTGGAGCTCTCATATTTAATCTTTGACAAGGGAATTCGTAAGTATCTTTTACAACCATTAAAGCTTTGTTCTTCTGAAGGAAACTTGAAGATGGAGCTTGAATGAGAGAGAAGAAAGGGTGGAGTTTGAGAGAGGGAGAAGATCATTTGATGGGGTTTCAAGGGAGTGTGGAGAGGGTTCCACACGGTTACTACAGTGAGGTTGCACCTTAGTACCATCGAATTCAAGGCTTGTCTTGAGAGAAGTTTTGGGAAGAAGAAGATCTCTTTGGTGTCAAAGGGCCCGGTTACTCTGCCGCATTGGGGAAGGTGGAAGTGATTTTGTAAGGGCTTCTCTGTCTTGCTGTGGGGGCTAAAGGAGAGATATTGTGGTTTATGCAATACTCAGAGGGTGCCTCCGAGGAGTGAAGTAGGTCAAGATTTGACCGAACCACTATAAATCTAGTGTGTTCTTTCTTTTTATTGCTTAAGCATTTAATTTTCGCACTTTGATTTCTGTGGTGAATCTTGGTTTTGAATGTGATTGTGTTTTTAGTTAAAGAAGTTTTAATATCTAATTCACCTCCCTCATGATTAGCCTTGGAACCAGTTCATAAGAGCTTAACATCCCTAACGAACTTTCTAATGCCATCAAAGCACTTTCAAGTGGTATCAGGGCGGGATTCATAAAAATGAGTTTTTGAAAACTTTTGAATTTTGATTCATGACTAATGTTTGTAATCACAATATTGCGGAAGGATATTCAATCACACGATCACCTTTATTTAAAAATATTACTTTTGATTTTTAAAACATGTCTATTTTTTTGTAATTAATTAATTACCGAATATGGCAAATGATTTTAACTGGTTATTCTGTATCGTCATGTGTAATAGATAGAATTAAAATTGATATTCGTTTTAATCAATGGAGTAGGGAAGAACAAATCAATGCTTAATTAAATGCTAAATCATTAAACTATTTTTTCTATGCTTTAAATTCTGAAGATTATATGTTTGTTTCTACGTGTACTATTGGCAAGAAAATTTGGGATAAATTACACACTACATATGAAAACTCTAATGAAATCAAGCAATCCAGGTAGAATACTTAAATCATAATTATGAACTATTTTGAATTAAACCTTATAAGATGATCTTAGACATGTATAATAGATTTATTTAAATTGTAACATCATTATAAATTTTAAGTAAAGAATTTTCAAATTTTAAAAAAGTCAATAAAATTCTACGTTGTCTACTTAATAAGTTTGATGCCAAAATTGTTGCTATTTATAAATCAAAAAATTTGAATGATTATTCTATTGATACTTTGATTGGCTCACTCATTACCTACGAGCAAAGTTTGGGCCAAAGAATTTTGGATGCAGGAGAGATGAAAGTGTTAAATGCTAAAAACATGAAGAAAAGTGGTTTAGTTGGTGATGAAAGCGATGACTTATCAAGCAAAATAAAAAACTCATCAATGCATAAGCATCAATAAAAGTGGAATAAACATGAAAATGGTTAGAATATTAAGATTTATTCTGACATTGTTTGCTTTGGATGTATGAAGTTTGGACATATGAAAAATCAGTACCTTAATTTGAGAATTCTTCTTACAAAAGAAGAGGGTAAAGCTAAGCAAATAGTAAAAATGGTAAATAATGAAAAGCAAAAAATCTCCTAGGCAGACCTTACTTCTAAATCATCAGATCAGGAGCAAGATTATGCTTAAATTCTTATTTGTGTGTTTATTTATTTGTGTATGCATGTTTTTGATCGTTGTATTTTTGTTTATTTTCTATGTTTTCTTTATGTTTATTTATTTATTTGTTTATTTTTTATTTTTTTTTTTTACTTTATAATTTTAAATTTATCTTTACTTTTTCTTTTTGTGAAGTTCTCTCTGATCAATACACACATTTCACCTTTCAAAAATAAAAAACTTACCTCTTATTTTTCTTGAATTCTTATGTAAGTTGTGGTTGACTTCTCTAAAAATAGTTAAAGGAAGAAAACTCATGAGTTTGTCTCTCTATCTCTTTTCTTAAAGAGGTTATTTGACTTTTGATTCAAAATTTTCATCATATTATAAATTGGATTTTGAAACTAATCTTTTTCATCTCCATATATTTTATTTATTGCATAGGGATATTTTGCAAGTTGTTGAATCTACCTCATAATTTTATTAATCAAGTAGTTAGTTTTACCAATATAATGTGTTTATTTTTATTTTTTAAATTTTAGAAATTTAGCATATTAAAAAGAAAGGTCAATGATGTCAAATCAAAAGATGCGCAATGACGTCAAAATTGAAAAAGATACACAAAGTGTATAAAAAATTAATATATGCACAAAGTGTGCCAATCAAATTTTCAAGAGGCATAAAATGAGCTCATAAAAAATAATGCTTACATTTCCTATACTTCTTAAAGCTTATGAAAACCTTTAATATTTTTTATTATTGAGATTGAAAATCATGATTCCTAATTCACCAATTTTTGCATTAATCATCTATTTGATATATTTTATAAAAAGAGTTTTAAAAAAATTAATGTTTCTTTTTCTAATTTGTTCCTTAATTTAGATATTAGATTAAATTGTTTTTAAGCCTTCAAAAGAACTTGAGCTTAGATTAATGATTTCTGAATTTTTAACCTTTTATGGATTATGCATTGTCAATCCATTCCTTACAAAGTTTTTGAATAAAATCAAGAGGTAACTTTCTCATTTTTAAAATCTTTTTGATCAGGGTTTATTTTGTTTATTTGTGCCCCTTCTCTTTTTGATAATGTCAAAGGGGGAGAACTTACTATTATATTTGTATCTTTTTGTAACTTCTTTTCAAAAAAATTAAAATAATAAAAATTTTATCTTCCCCTATCTTTAAATTTTTTTTCTAGTGAGGGGGAGATTAGTAGATAATGTTTTCAATTTTGTAAATTCAACCAGTAATATTTGCGATCAACAAGAAGGGGAGATTGTTACAACTCGAGCTTATGAGTTTATATTTTTGATAATAACAAATATTATGGCTCACGTTTTATTGTCTACTTGTATTTACAATATATTTGTGTTTACTAATTTTTCAGGATTACAATGCACCTTACAAGGCTCAAGTTTTGGTAGACATGTTTTATTTATAATTTTCATTATTATATTTTTTGTTCTATGCTTGTTTATAACCTTACTCACTTATTTCTGGTTTAGAGTTCTCTATTTCTGATTACATCATCTGGGACTTTCCATTAATCAGCTTGGACGATCAGTTAAAATAGAAAACCTAATTAGGGAATCCTAGTTAAGGCTTCATTGATATGCTCAATTTAGAAAGATTCAGTTGCCAGATCTATTTAGGTATTATTTATTTTTAGATATTGACCAAGACATCGTCCTGAATGATGAAACACAATTATTCCTAAATTAATCTGATAATTAAGGAAAGTAATTAAGGCTTGATTGATACAATCACATCATCCTGGACGATCGCAGGATCGACTGGGTCGATCAGTTCAAAAACCTTAGTTGTTCTTAGACGATCACATATCGGATAGCTTCTATTCAGGGCGATACTATGGATGATATGTGCCGATTTTAACTAATCATACAGGACGATATAATATCGGCCTGGACGATATGAACAAAAATCTTCTGATCATCCCAAATTGTCCTGACTAATTGAGCTTATTTTATATTGATCGTACATGAAGATATTTATATCATCCTGGACGATAATGTCAGCTTGTTTTAATTAAGAGCTCATTTTGAGCTCTTCTATTTAAGCTTTGACAAGGAACTTTGTAAGTGTCTTTGGCAGCCATTGAAGCTTTGTTCTTCTGGAGGAAACTTAAAGAGAGAGCTTAAAAGGGAGAGATGAAAGGGTGGAGTTTGAGAGAGGGAGAAGATCCTTGGAGGGGGTTCCATACGGTTGCTCCGGCGAGCTTGCACCTTAGTACCATCAGATTCAATGCTCATTTTGAGGGAAGTTTTGGGAAGAATATGATCTCTTTGGTGTCAAAGGGCCCGGCTACTCCGCCGCACCGGGGAAGGTGGAAGTGATTTTGTAAGGGCTTCTCCGCCTTTCTATGGGGGCTAAAGAAGAGATACTATGGTTAGTGCAATACTCGAAGGGTGCCTCTGAGGAGTGGATGTAAGACAAGATTTGACCAAAAATTAATAAATCTGGTGTGTTCTTTCTTTTTATTGCTTCCGTATTTAATTTCTGCACTTTGATTTCTATGGTGAATCTTGGTTTTGGATGTGATTGTATTTTTAGTTAAAGATGTTTTAATATCCAATTACCTCCCCCCCTCTTGGTTAATCTTGGGACCAGTTCATATGGGCTTAACATCCCTAATGAACTTTATAATGCCATCAGAGCACTTTTAAGTAATATTAGAGCGGGATTCATAAAAATGAGTTTTTGAACTTTTGAATTTTGATCCATGACTAATTTTTGTTGGGCTTGAATTTTTTATTGAATGAGATTTAAATTTAAGTTGACAATTTTATTCGAATGTCGAGATTATATTCCAAGAAGATGAGGTTTTATGATTTTGAGTCTGCCTCATATTCTAATCTAAATTAGGCAATATGCTACAGTAATTCAAATCTAACTAATGCAATGCAATACCTGGACTTACCCTGGCTTCGATTGAGAAGCCAACTAATCACCTAAGCACTTAAAATCATTAATATGATTTATTTTATTAAAGAGTGATAAAGGTGTTATTTAACAAAGTTTGAGAAAATGGGGTCCACAACTAGAGTAGATCCTAATTAGTTCCTTAACTTATATAGGGTAATTGATGCTTGAAATAAAATATCATAATATATTTTTAATATTTTTAGTTGATTTCTAAAGCAATATATGCAAATTAACTTGATATATTCATAAAATTTTTATTAAAAAGTTTTTAAAAAGGCTTTAAAATATGTTTTATCTAAGTGATTGCACAACTTTCTCTTTGATGGGACTGCACCCTAATAGGTAAGGTGGTTGCTAGAACTCGTATGTTGGGAGGTGCTTAACAAGAAAGAAAAAGTAATAATATAATGCATGCGACCCTTGACAAGCCCGAGCTTACTTCTTAAAATTTTTAGAGTTTTTATCTGAGATTAAATTTTATTTTTAACTAAAGTAGAAAAACTTTTGCTCGTGCCCTCAGGAATCTCCGATCGTTCCAGACTAAAACAAAAATTGGCATGTAATCAAAAAAGGCTAGAAAAGACATGTAATTTCTATTGTACAATGAAACTAAATAAATAAATCAAATTAATTAAATATATTTTAAGTCCATCTGACAAGTGCCACTTAATAGTACAATCCAGAGTCTGTATAAATTAAAAGTGGCTGAGTACCATTAATAACAACTCTGATTCTACTCCAAGGACTGACACAGGTGACTTTGAGAATGAGATTCTTATCAGTCTTCACTTCTTCATCCTTCTATGAGCTCCTTAGATTCATCAAGTCTAGATATCCAAGTGAAAAGAAAACTTGGATTCTTAAAATTATCTAAAATTGGATCTCCAAATGAAAAAGGAACTCTCCCCTAATGGATGTTCCTTTCTCTTTGGATTCCAAATTGGATTTATAACATCCCATCTCGAAAGGTCACTTTTACAACTCTTAATCACAACTAAAATACATCAAATTATATAGAAAAATATTTAATAATCTAAACTCAAGCACCACCTGCAAGATTATCCTAAGTAATCACAATTAAATTGATATCACAAGCAGTTATATATATGAAAATGCTTAAAACTCAATAACCATCACACATGGTCATGCTCTTTTTAATTTAAAAGGGATTTCGCATGCGTCGCACCAATAGAAACTTTTTAATTTTAAAGCTTTAATTTATGCCCCATTTATTTTGATAGCACTATATAGCCCAACTGGGCCTCCTATCTGACCTGCACGACCAGCCCATATGCCCCACGTAAGCCTTTGCATGCCCGCTCTTTGACTAATGCGACATGCTGTAGCCCGCCAGCCTACACGCGCTACCAGTCTGCATCCTTCAGGGAAACCCGCTCTCTCGCGCACTCGCATGACCCGCCACAGCCTGCAGACACACATATGGCGGGGTTTGAATCCTAGCCTTGCGCCCGCATGCTTGCCCGACCATCAAGCCAGTTAGCCAAAATTGTCTTAATTTGGATGTTTCTCTATTTATATTATTAAAAACAAAATATGAAAATTAATACTAATTAATATTATTATTTTGAAATTAATAATAATTTTATTTAAGATGAAAATAATTAATATATTTAATTTAATTTAAAAATGAATTATTAAACTTATTAATTTATTTTAACAATAAATTATAAATATATTTAATTTAATTTAAAAGAAAATCTATGAAAAATATTACACTTTTCTATTTAAGCTATAATAATAAAAAAAAATTAAAATAAAATATTAAATTAATAATTAATTTAATAATTATTATATAAATTGTTTAATAATTAATTAATTAAAATAATGTATTAAATTAATGATTAATTAAAACAAAATATAAAAATTTAAAATTAATTATAATAAAGTATTAATATTAAGAATTATTTAAATAAGTTATTAAATTAATAATTATTTTAAAAAGTTATTAAATTAATAATTAATTAAAATAAATTTCAAACTAAAATGAAAAAATTTAAAAATTTGTTAAAATAAACTATTAAAATCCACCTAAAAATTAATCGTATATATTTCATCGAAATTCATCAAAAGCCTCCGAACAAATATTAGATTTTCCTATAATTATGTCAAATCAATCTAGATGGGACTTTGTACTCCCTAAGGTACCTAGAGAGAAACAATATACTTAATTTAATTTTTTTAGATGAATGTATAGAGAAACATCCCAACCATCAATAGATTTTATAAATATAGAAGGCATTAAAGGCTCACTAATCGTGAGAGCATATGGTACCTGGACAATGGATGTTCAAAGCATATGACTGGAGATACTGCACAATTCATAACGCTGGAATCCAGGAATTGAGGCAAGGTTACACTTGGAGATAACACCACAAGGAAGGTGGTTGGATCAGGTATGACTGAAAATCTTAATAAATTTTATATTGAGAATGTGTTATTGATAGAAGGCTTAAATCATAACCTGTTAAGTATAAGCCAGCTATGTGATAAAGGATATTGTGTGAAATTTTTTTCTACTAACTACATATTAAGCTTAAATAGTAAAGATGTTTTGAATGGTAAAAGGGTCAATAATGTTTATATACTAGACTTGAATTATATTCAAACTCCTCCTTTTTGTTTGAAAACTGTATCTGATGAGTCATGTCTTTGGCATAGAAGACTTTGTCATTCTAGCATGAAAAATCTTAGGAGAATTACCCAAAAGAACTTCGTGAGAGGTATATCAAAACTAGACTTTACTAAGGACCACCTTTGTGATGCATGTCAATTAGGAAAGCAAGTGAAATCCTCTTTTCAATACAATACAAGGATCTTAGAACTAGTAAACCATTGGAGATTTTACATATGGATCTTTTTAGACCAGTTGGAACTCTAAGTCTAGGAGGGAAGGTATATGAATTTGTGATTGTGGATGATTACTCAAGATTCACATGAGTTTGATTTCTATTTCATATGAGTGAATCATTTGAGGAATTTAAAAAATTTTCAACTTAGATTCAAAGAAAACTTGGGTGTGAAATTATTTCTATACAAAGTGATCATGGAGGAGAATTTGAAAATGAGATATTTGAGGAATTTTGTAAGGAGAAAGGAATTAATCACAACTTTTTTGCACCTAGAACCCCTCAGCAGAATGGGATAGTCGAAAGAAAAAATAGATTATTAATAGAAGCCGCCCGAACAATGTTGGCAGAATACTCACTTCCTAAATATTTTTGGACTGAGGCGGTTAGCACTGCATGTTATGTTCTGAATAGGGTGAATGTGAGATCTTAATTAAATAAAATACCCTATGAGTTGCTAAAAGGAAGAACACCTAATTTATCTCATTTACATGTTTTTGGGTGCAAGGTGTTTATTCATAACAATGAAAAATCTGCCTTAGAAAAATTTGATCCAAAATCAGATGAAGAAATTTTTGTTGGATACTCAAGTGTTGGAAAATCTTATAGAGTATTCAATAGAAGAACTTTGGTACTTGAGGAGACCACACATGTATTTGATGAATCTGGATTTTTGGAAGAGCCAAAGGCTAGATTAGTTGCTAAGGGGTATAATCAGATTGAAGGTATTGATTTTGAGGAGACTTTTGCCCCTGCAGCTAGACCTGGAGCAATTAGGATTTTGATAGCTTTTGCATGTTTTAGAGGATTCAAATTGCATCAAATGGATGTAAAAAGTGTCTTTTTAAATGGGGTAATTCAAGAATATATTTTTATAAAACAACCATCAGGTTTTAAAAATTCTAAATACTCAAATCATATTTTCAAGTTGAAAAATGCATTATATGTATTGAAACAAGTACCTAGGACTTAGTATGAGAGGTTGAGCACCTTCCTACTTTAAAGATCTTTTGAAAAAGGAAGTGTGGATACAACTCTTTTTTTGAAGAAATGTGGAAAGGATATACTCATTGTTCAAATTTATGTTAATGATATGATTTTTGAATCTTCAAATAAAACTTTTTGTGAATTTTTTTTTTAAAACAATGAGTAGTGAATTTGAGAAGAGTCTAATAGGAGATTTAAGTTACTTTCTAGGATTTAACATTAAGCAAATTGAGGAGGGTACATTTTTTAGTCAGTAAAAATATGTTAAAGACATCCTCAAAAAATATGAAATGGATAATGCTAAACCTGTTAGTACACCAATGACTTCATCAGTTCAGTTGGATAAGGATCCTAAGGAAAAATCTGTTGATCAAAAGAAATTTAGAGGAATAATTGGATCTTTACTTTACTTGACTGCTAGCCGATCCGATATTATGTTTAGTGTTTGCTTGTGTGCTAGATTTCAATCAGATTCAAAAGAATCACATTTGACAGCAGTAAAAAGAATTTTAAGATATCTATTAGAAACTCAAAACTTAGGAATTTGGTATCCTAAGTTTAGCTCTTCATTTGAAATAATTGGTTACTTAGATTCTGACTTTACAGGTTGTATGGTGGATATAAAAATTACTTATGGAACATGTCAATTTATTAGAAATTCTTTAATCTCTTAGTCTAGTAGAAAACAAAATTCAGTAGCCCTATCTACTACTGAAGCTGAATACATTGCATTAGAAAATTATGTGGCACAAATACTTTGGTTGAAACAATAGTTAATTAATTTATGATTAACTATATGCACTATTCTAATTTATTATGATGATACTAATGCTATTTGCATTTCTAAAAATTCTATTCAACATTCAAGAACCAAACATATAGACATAAGGCTTCATTTCATAAGGGATCATGTATCCAAAGGAGAAATTGAACTCATTCATGTTTCTACTGAAAATCAACTTGTAGATATTTTTACAAAACTTTTAGCCTTTGATACTTTCAGTGCATTAAGAACAAGGCTTGGAACGATTGATTTGAATGCTTAATTAAAAATATTTTCTGCAACATTGATATGTTTTTTAATTAATGTTTTGTTATTTTTTATGAGTTTTTGATCTTGTGTTTGTAATTTTCTTTATTTAGAGTGTGTTTTTTCGTTTTTCATTGTGTTTTTAGTATGCTTTGTGTTTTAGTTCTTTGATTGAGTACATGATTTAAAATTTTGAGTGACAATCGTCCGGGACAATTTTTTCATACGGAATAAATTGTATAGTGTGTCAAACTGTCAGATTTTGAACCATTTTCATGCAGTATTCCTCACAATGTATCACTAATTTCTGCAGTCATGGAATTCCACAACCATGACATAATCATAGAATCTGCTTCATCTCATGCCCAAATTTGGGATCACCTTCGTTTAGTCCTCCAAAGAGCTGATGTACTTTCCCTTTCCCCTTCAAATAGGTCCTCACAAATTAATACCACTTTAGGTAGTTCTTCCCACTTAGACGATAGGAAGGTTGCATGCTTTAAAGGTCACCTCATCCTTGGTGCGCCATAGACTCCTCATTTTGCTCAATGCTTTGGGAGGAATTAATTTCAGACATTGGGTAGCAATGAATGCTTCCAAAAAAAAAAAAAAAAATTTTTTTCTGTTCGACAATAAAGGTCGATTTTTTTTTTTTTTGATCGACAATAAAGGTCAATGTTTTTTTTCTTTCGGTTTAACAAGCCAACCGAGCCAAGTACTTGATAGACTTGGATCGGTAACTTAGGGTAACCCGAGCCCAATCAAGCAAGCACGCGAACGCAAGCAGGACCTCGGCTTCCTCTTCTGATCCTTCTGCACGACACCAAGGGGAAGTTGCGGCTGGAGGAAGAATCGGCCTCGACTGGTAGCTTCGATCCTTCGGCTTAGTCTTCTGGCTTCGTCTTCCGATCCTTCCGCACGACACCAAGGAGAAGCCGCGGCTGGAGGAAAAAACCGGCCTTGACTGGTAGCTCCGATTCCTCCTCCTTTTCCCTTACGATCTTTCTTCGGCGGCAATGAAGGCCATTGGCTCTGATACCATGTAAAACTAGAGATCTGAGAGGAAAAAGCTTGAATTTTATTATACAATCCACTCGCTATTTATAGATCTATACAAGGTGTATTGCTATGGAAACAAATAACTCTATAATAATGAGAATACAATTATTCCTAAATCAATAAATCAACTATGGAAGAAATTAATGTGATCCAGGTAGTCTTCCCAAAAATTACAGTTCAAAGCAGTGGATTTCTTTTTGGATCGTGAGATTGAGATTTAACAAATACCTTCATAGAAATTGCAACATTAGGATCCAACAACAATTCATTGTTACCAGCAAAAACATAAATCCTTGTTCTCAAATATAAAACTCTCCGGGGCATTTCTTTTGGAACTTTACGATATGCCTTCTCTAAATCAATAAATACAATATGCAGATTCTCAATACCCTCTCTATACTTCTCCATCAAACCTCTCAAATATATACACAAAATGAAAAAAAGGCCCAACAAGTTACCATTGTTACTGCACCGTACTTTACAGAAAGAAAGAGAGAGAGGGAGAGTGGGCAATATGACTAATAAATTCCAACATACAATAAATAAACCAGTTTCTAAAGATCCTCGCACCTTCAGAATAAATTGGGAAAATCATAATAACATCAGTTGCCTGAGATATTTCATGACATCCTCGATGTTCGCCATTGCAAAATGAGTATAAGAAAGTTTATTTCCAAAAGATCAGTCACTTGTTGGCACCTACAAGCAAAATTAGAAATCTCAATGATTACATTACTGAGGAAAACAAAAGACAACTATAACTATCAGCTATTAATTGTAAAAATATGTCTCACCATGCAAATATTTCTCCTCATTGTCCACACAAATTCAAATTTTTTTCAAGTTACGAACAATTTGATTGCAAGAAGTATATCATACACATATGTCCTCTCAGCTCAAGCCCTAATTAAAAAAAGGGGAGAAGCATCTGTTACTAGCAGATATCTGATCATCTTTTTTGCCTCATCATTCTCAATTAAAGATATGACAACTCAACCAAAGAAGATTTGAATAGTAAATGCATCACGGCATCAACACTTAGGGGCTTTTTGGATGCAAGATTTAGGCCGAATTTGAAGTGGATTTGAGCTAAATCCAACCAAACAGCCAAAAATGCAAAACCAAATCTCACGGTAAAACAAAGCCACGGTTGACAGAAAATTCCCTCTTTTCATGGTAAATCCCGAATTTATGAAATCCTTTGGTTCGACGGATTTACGGGATTTGGCCGAAGAAGCATGGGAAAGGTAAAAAGGTACCTTCACAACAAGCGAGCTTGCTTCTGTCAAAAATCACTATCAACAACTATCTTCCCCATCAATGACATCCTTTCACAGTGAATACAAGTATCTCATCACTTCAATGGAGAGGTAGAATAGAAGGAAAAGGGGATTTTATGTGATATATTAGTAAATATAGAATTTTAGATGTTAAATATGTATTTTCAATGATTTTAGGTGTTATGTATGTAAAAATCCCCCTTAAAATATTAATAATTAAGTGAAACTAATTAAATAATATATAAATAATTAATAAATAATAATATAATTATTAGGTAAAAATTCAAGCATCAAGCCACAGATAAACAACCTCAAATGGCACTCTCAATCTGCTTACAATTTCTGAGAAGACATCATTCTTGCTAGGAAAATAATGCAGAGAACGCAGGCTCTAATCAGAAGCTAAATCTTGCAAAACTAGCAAACAACTCAAGATCATGTATGAATATCTTAAGAGAGAGAGAGAGAGAGAGAGAGAGAGAGAGAGAGAGAGAGAGAGAGAGAGAGAGAGATTCCTCATTTTGTGGGCAAAAAATCCTTCATATAACAGAATGCATTTAAAAATATACATTGCCAAAGAAAATGAGTGGGTGTGAAATCAAAATTTAGGTGATAAAATTCCTCAAAAATACCATAAAAAAGAGAGATGTGAGAGCATCAACCTTGATCACATAAGCTTCTGAAAGCAAACAAGACAAGGGTAATTATCAGAAAATACAAGAAATGAGAAAGAAACCCTCAAACTCATATCATTTCAAATGTAGCAAAAGAAGCACTACTGCAGCATTTCATTGTTAATATCTAAGGTTTTGTTGGATACCACACCATAATCATCCGAGGAAGAGGAATTGCTGGCTGAATGTTAAGCATGTCATTATATTGCTCATCATCATCATCTTTAGCCAAATGCCTTTACCCCATCTATTTGGGGTCCACAATGAATTTTCATTTTCCATCAATACATGTTGAGAATTATTTTCAGTGTTAATAAAATAAATATATTCTTCCTAAATCATTTTGAACAATTATATCCATTTAACCTTATAGGTCTAAACCCACTCCTTTAAAATTAACACTAATTTCACCTACTTGTTAAATTGCAACATTATCTACCATTCAATATACATGGTCATAGCACTTTCAAGTTTTTTTTCAATTATCTCATTTCAATAGATGGCACTCCAATCATTCCTCTGATATAATTATTCTTTAATTTAACTGTACTTGCCCACGGTCATCATAAAAAATGCAAATAGAACAAGGTAGAAAGATTTTTCCCTACTGAAATCGACATCATCCCGTCTTTCCCTTGGCACCACAAAACTGCATGACGCAGAAAAGGAATATCTTATATGAGGGAAAACAATAAGTACAAAAAAAAATTAATAATAAATGCAACTTCAACAAACATGTAAAGGCACAACTACTAGCAAATTTTGCCAAAACAGATTGCACATCTGAGATGGTGTTGGTGGCATGGCGTGATTACCATGGTATTTGGTGAGGATATGAATCCCCATAGAAAATAAGATATTTCCACACCATTTAGATAAGAATGCTCTTGACATCATCAAGCTCATTACAGCTCAACAATAAATTTATTGAAAATAAAGTTTCACTTGTTTTAAAATTTAAAAAATTAAATCAAGTTATATGCTCAATTACATAAATTTTCCAATGAAGTATCAAGGTCAATAAGAGATCAGCTCATTCACACTAAAGATGAAGATGGAATTATATATAAACATTTTAATGTAAAATATTAAAAAAAGAAAAATTATTCTTATTAGGGGGAAGGAAAGAGGTCCAATCCCTCTAACTTGGTACAAAATTAAAAAGGAAAAAGAGTAAGGTAAGGTTGGAGAAACTACTAAAAAGCCAATGGAACTCCAGATAGAACCACATAAAACATCACAAAGGAATTAATAAAAAAATATCTACTCTCATCTCTAACTTCAAGCATTCATAAGCCATCCTTGTTACATTGCCCATGTGAGAGAAACACAAATAATAAGGGAAAATGGCAATAGAGTAATAGATGAAATGCCAATTATCATCAATATCTCCATGATAAGAATGTAAAAAACAAAATCAACTCCATCACTCCTCTAGACACAACAAGGTTCTATACATTAATGGAAAGTTTTTATAGCTACTAGGGATGTTGAATCACCTTGTCATGTACAAGTAGACCTAATTAGCTATTGCAAGAGAAAAGATCTTAATATGGCTAAATACGTTGCCTAAAAGCTTCAAACAATTATTGAGGAAAAGAAATAAAACACCTCTATTAGAATATCATCAGATCCAACAACTCCACATTTCATTTTCTTTAAAATCTCTCTAACTTCGATTTTATAAATATGTCACTAAAAATAAAAATCATTATTTTTATTTAGGGTGCAGGTCACAAAAGTCAATTCTATACTCATAATCTTCAATGAAAAGCTTCTCAAAATATCTCATCCACCTTTATTCAATATACGTTTCTAATAAAAACACACTTTTTGATCTTCATACTTAATCCACTGCACCTAAACTACATCCTTACTTCTCCTATCTCCTAGCTTGGCCAACTTATACATGTATTTTTCGCTCTCCTTAAGTGCCTTTTCATATCTTTCACAATTTTAATAATTCAATGTAAATGCGAGAGAGCAAAAAGATGCAAGCAACTTATAGAGTATGTTTGGCATGGCTGCAACTTTTTATAAAGGCGGGTAGTTAAGCTTTTATGAAGAAAATTATTTTTTTAGAAGTTGAGCAAGAAAGCAACTTTCTAGCATAAATTTTTCTTGAAAGCTATAGCCACAAAGAAACTATGATTGCAGTCTAAAAAGAAAAGAAGTAAAGAAGTTGCCCCAAACGAAGCCTTAACATCATATCGTAAATCCATTTAGAACATTGTAATGAAAAAAATGAAACTCAGAAACTGGAGCACTCATTGACAACAGAAATTAAAGAAAAATTCATGTTAGTAAATTCAAATAATTACCTACTAACACAATCTAACAAAATTGCACATAGTTTAGTATTATCACAATAAATCTAACAAAAGGCCATCAATGAAATAACTCCCTTCACAAAATAACAAAACAGAGTATTCAGTAGCTGAAAAGAACTTTCATAATATTTCTCCCTACCTCATTAAAAAATATAAATATAGCCAAGATTTATAAAATGCAAAACCTAGCTTTGTGGCATGACTGAGAGAGAAATAAGCAAAAAATTGATAGCTAAACTTGCAGAAGTATATGCTCGCAAATAGTTTTTTTTTTTTCCTTAAGGCCATATCTTTTTGTTTTAGTAAGGGATGTTCTCACTAGAGATTTGCAAGAGGTTGTAACATGGTGTATGCTTTTTGCTGATGATATTCTTCTTGTTGATAATACTAGAGAGGGAGTTGAAGGTAAACTTGAATATTGTAGGTTAATCTTAGAGTCTAAAGGTTTCATTTGAGTAAATCTAAAACATAATAAATGGCAGGTAATTTTAGTAATAAATCTAGAGAGGGGATTTTGACCTCAGGCGATCAAGTCATTAATAAGAGTAGAAATAATAGAAATCTTGGGTCTATTATTATTCATAGTATCATAATTGATGCATGCAAAGGGGGGTCAAAACAATATGAGAATTTGTTTTGACCCTTGGGCTGCTGGTGCTCTCGGTTTGGGCCTTGTTTGCTTTGATTTGGAGCTAATGTTTGGGATCTACTCCGTTCTAGCTCATAAATGCTTAAGTTGTGACTTAAGCTCATTAATTCAAAAAGGTTTCTCTACTAATTTCAGCTCATTATGTGTGGAAAAGTTTGGCTTTTCCCCTTCCCCATGCTTCCTTCTCGGTTTCCTCCTTGCCCCCTCGGTTTCCTGTGTTGGCTAGTTTTCTCGTGCCTTGCCCCTTTGTTTCCTGTGCTGGCTGGTTTTCCTGTGCATTGGCCCTTTGTTTCCTGTGCTGGCTAGTTTTCCCGTGGCTGCCTGCTTCGTTCCCGTGGCCTTCTTTTCTCTGTTTCCTGTACCGGTTTGGGGCTACTGTTTGGTGGCTGTTGGGTGGGGATTTCTGAGGGTTTCACCCTGTTTTCTGTGCAGTTTTCTGCTGCAATTTATAGCTTTCTTTTGGCCTTCTTCTTGGTGACTTTTGGTGACTGTTTAGCTCCCTTTTCTTCCTATATAGAGGGGCTGATTTGTATGTTTAAAGGATGGATAAAAATGAAATTTTTGGATAAAAACCTAAGAGGTTTTTCTTCTATTCCTGGATAGCTTGCGAGCTATGCCACCTCTTTCTCTTCTCCTCTGTATGGCTTGCGAGCTATGTTTCTTCTCGACTTCTAATCTCTTCTTCTCTACGCAAGTGACCACCTCACCTATATCCTTCTTCTCAACATTTGGCAAGCAATTTTAGGAAAGTCGTTGTGTCTTTATTGTGTCGTTTGTAAGGTTCAAGTTTGTAAGTCATTTTATTTTAAAAAGAGAAGTCGCTTTGGTTTGTCTTGTTGTATTTTGCTTATTTTTGAGTATTTGGTGTTATTGTCTATTACCTAGGAAAGCTCGTATTTTACTAGCAAAAATTAGGACTCCTAATTTTTGCTTGCATTAATAATGTTGGTGAAATAGATGGTTGAAGTGGAGGAATGCATCAGGCTTGTTGTGTGATTCCAAAATCCCCATCAAACTTAAGGGAAAATTCTATAAGATGGTGGTAAGACCTACAACGATTGATGGTGTAGAATGTTGTCTATTAAAAGAGAAGTATAGTATTAAGTGTTGCAGAGATGAGGATCCACAGGTGGATGAGTGGCTTACTCTTAGTGATAGGATACAAAATGAGCATATCCGTGAAAAGGTTCGAGCAGCTCCAATGGAAGAAAAGATTAGAGAGTCGCCATGGTTTGGTTACAAAACAGCGGCCTCCCGATGACCCGGTTAGGAAACTTAGCTATACTTAAATTGCCATACTAATGGGAGATATGGTTGCCTAAGAAGCTCCAGGCCATCCAAAAAAGCCATAATAAGAAAAACAGGAACATTACATAGCCACCACGTGCAGTTGAAACTTAGACAATTGAACTTATAATGTAATTAATAAGGAGATAATGCATAATTTAGTTTGCAAGTAACGAACCACTTTTTCCATTATATATATATATATATAGAAGATGTGTTGTTAACAAATGCATTATGGATCTTCTGACATTGCATTAAGCATAGAACTTGAGAACAATCACAAACTAATTCCCTCTGATATGAATTGAATTTATAGAATACCTTCATAGAAATTGCAATGAAAACATTAGGATCCAACAACAGTTCCTTGTTACCAACAAAAATAAGTATCACAATCAGGTTATGTCAAAGAAACTTTATCTCTCTTAATCTGCCTCTCAATGTCAAATATATGGTAATTTGTCCTCCTCTACCTCGTTTTCTCCATCTCATCTATAGATGATGCATGCCCCCAACCAAAAAAAAAAAAATTCATTCAATATTAGAGAAAGAGAGAGGCATTGTGTCCATATAACATAGGAAACAACCACCAATACATAGAAAGTGAAATTGAAATGCATATATATATATATATTATATATATATATATATATATATATATATATATATATAAAGAGCGGTAGCATAATCTTCCACCATACACTTTAAGCACAGAGTGGTGAATTTCTAATTTTAAATATTAAATTTTCAAATGCCAAGTTGTGATGCTACTATACACTGAATACTATGTATTTGTTTGATGACTAGACTTAATCAAAAGTTCTCTTTCGTTATCGAGAGGGGTAATTAACTATAGGGGCTTGTGCCCATACGAAATATGAACTCATATCATAAAGTGCTCGCAAAATGAGGGTAAAATCTCTGGGAAGTATCTTATTTAAAACCCAATCTTCCTTCTAAAAATTTACCTCGGAACTTAAAAGTTAAAACTCTACTTGACGACCCAAAAAAGAAAGAAAGGGTCCGCAGAGAGGCCGAGGCAAGAATTTTCAGAACCC
This sequence comes from Dendrobium huoshanense, assembly GCA_016618105.1. Classification (NCBI taxonomy): domain Eukaryota; kingdom Viridiplantae; phylum Streptophyta; class Magnoliopsida; order Asparagales; family Orchidaceae; genus Dendrobium; species Dendrobium huoshanense. Next base: position 44,485,214 of record CM028358.1, on the reverse strand, counting down.
ACAGAGACCATTGCTTAATAGGTGCATAATATTGACCATTAAAAGAGAAGCATAAAATTAAATTAAATATCGCAAAGATGATTATCCTCAAGTGGATGAGTAGCTTTACTCTTAGAGATAGAATGTAAAGTGAAAGACACTATATCTCTCATAATCCCACTATAATTTCAAATATATACTAATTTGCCTTCTCTATACCTCTTTCACTCTCTTCCATCTCTAAATGCTGCCTTTTTTTCCCTTACGCAGCTCCAATCAATATAAGAGAAGAGAGAGGATATGCATTAACTTCAACCGAGGAGAAAACTTTATAAGCAGACATAATAATACATGATTCATGATGTTTTAACTTTATATCTCTCACAGTTTTAACTGCTCCGCTCTCCCAAGGTTGTTCTGCTTTAAGGTCAATGTACACTAAGAATTACCCTTTCACAAGGGGTCATTAGCAAATATATACAATAGGTAACAATCCCCAATTAATTAGAGCCGTGTTTTTGCTCAATAAAAGAGAATGTCACAAAACAATATAAATAATATGCAAACTTTAGAGATTTCTTGAGGCAAAGGATGCAGCGCAAATCAGTCGTCTAACAAAGACAGGAAAGCAATGTTCAAACTCATACAAGATCAGCTCGCAAACTTTCAGATCCAAGCTCTCAAAACAAAAGATTCAGAAAAATTGGGTAAGCAGTTATAAAATCCACAAGTACTGCAAAGGAAAAAAGCAGTCAGAAGATTTTGGTATAAAAAACAAAAATCAAAGCAAAAAAAAAAAAAGATTTGTACGACCTGTAAGGCTGTAAATGAAAATATAGAAGTGAGAAAATATAGTAGAAATGGAAAGAGGTTTTATTCCTTGAATTTGTCAGAAATTATAATAGGGCATCAGTTTAATAACAGAGAATAATGATAAATTTTCAAATTGATTCTAATGAGAAAATTTATAAAGCAAGAACTAAAGATATGAGATTTAGAAATCAGATTCCAAAGTTATCGCAGTTCATAAACCACATTGTTGCTATTCATAAACTAAATTGCCACATCTAAATTTACAAATATGCTTTATGTCAGTAAACAGCTATTTGTTTTGCAAGTAAGTCAAACATCTAAACAAAATTTTTTTGCTTATTTGACAACACTAAAGTTGCTCTAGATCGACTCATTTACACTCCTAGAGAAATAGCTTCATCAATCATTCAAATATAATCGTTCTAAATAAAAATTTAGCAGCAACGGTTTCCTATTGAAAACATTTGTTATGCCCACAAAACAAAAAACGGGAAATTGACATCCAAAGATACATAAAGAGAGTAGCATTATCTTCCACATCATAAACTAATTGCCTTGAATACAACATAAAGATGGCACTCACCTCTTCGTAAATAAAAACTAAGGTAGCTGAAAATACAATAAAATTAAAAATGTCCTTAATTGCATATAGGGTTGCAAATGAACCTAACTAAGCCGAGTATGTTAGTATTCATGTTTGAGTTCATTTATTATTAGCTTGTTCATATTCGGTTCATGTTGGATTCGAGCTTTTATTGTTTGTGTTTATGTTTGGTTCGTTTAAATTATTAGTGTACATGTTTGGTTCATGTTCGATTGATTTAGTGCTTATCAAGTTTTAAACAAACAAGCATTAACGAGCTATGTTCGTAAACATATTTAGCGAATTTTTTTACACTATCAAACAAATACGTTCATGAACAAATCTAATGAGCATTCTTGAGCTATCAAATGAGCAAGATCATGAATATATACATAACTAGTATTTTCGAGCTACCAAATGAACTCGTTTACGAGCAAACGATCTATGATTAATCTTATATTTGTTCATGAACATCTTACACAAACAATCTAGCAAACATTGACAAATGTGAAATGTCTTTTGTTCATGGAAAAATTCATTATATTGAAGGTATAAAATAAAATGAAATTAAATTTATAATAAAGGCAATTGTATATTTAAAATGAAAATATGATTAATCTATAAGAATATATTTATCGAGCTTATTCATGAGTTTTAAATCGAATACGAATCAAATTTTTATCGAGCTTAATATCGAGCTTCAAATGATGTTGTTCGTGAAGATAAATGAATCGAACATATTAGTGTTCAAGTTTGTTTGTTTAAGGATCGAGTATTAAAAATGTTGTTCAAGTTTGTTTGTTTAGTTAGTTAAATGATCACAAACGAGCTTTAATCGAACTGAGCAACGAGTAGCTCGTCGAACATTTGGTTCGCTTGCAGCCCTAATTACATAACCAGCTAATGTTGGATACACCACTTATTGACATGCAACAAAATTTGTGTGCTCATTTTTCTTCTATAAAAGTGAAATAATATTCAAACTAAGTAAAAGAGAGTATTCAGGGGATGATAAGAACTCTAATCGTATTGCTTACCACCTCATTAAAAAGAGCAAGTAGCGCCCACATTAATAAAATAGAAAAACCTAGCCTTGGAGGACCAAAAGAGATAAGCAAACACTTGACAGCCATACTTGCAAAAGTATATGCTTTCCAACATATATATGTGTATATTACAAAAAGAAAAAGAATCTTAGAGAAATCATCACAGCCTCTAAAATAAACATCAGCAATAATGTGATTGCAAGCATGTTGAAAACAAATGCCTTCAGATCCTACTGTTGCAAAGAATCTGAGAAAAGCTTAGAAAATGCAGCTAAACAACTAAATAGAAGTAGGTTCTTATAGTAGCAGCAACGATGGTAATAGAAGCAATACAGTAGGAAGTTTTTAATAGCACTACAAGTACGTTGCTAGAGGAGTTCCATGCCATCATTCATGCCTCATTGCTAGAGTAGAGGAAGAATCGACCACGGCCAAATTATCAGCAATAATTGTCACTGCATCTCCAAACGAAATCCATCATCTAGTAGCTAGAGAAACATAGCAAAGCTAAGTAGCAAGAATTGATAAATGGATATATTGTAACAGTAACAGCAACAGAAGTTGGAGGGGATTTTATTAGTGAAGAGATTATTAAGGAGCTAGGCACAACTTAATGAGCTATGGTTCTCGACTCTTGAGCAAGAATAAGTAGTAGAAGAAGAAGAAACAAACACAAGAAGTCTTAGATGACAATGAATCCATGACATAAGACAAGTAGAGAAGCATTTCTACACTTTCATTCCCATCCTAATGGAAGATGTACTTTCTATAGAAAGGGCCCTTTAATTTTTACGCTAATAAGGAGAGTACGCATCAATTAGGATAACAATGTCTTTTGTGCTAATTCCTCCAAAACAAATTCAACCAAAACGTTTACTAACCAAAAAGAAAGAAAAAGAAGAAGAAAGAAGAAGGCTCAAATGATGACAATGAATCCATGCATAGAAAATATAGAGAAGCTTTACTATGTTTGAATTCCATCATAATGTCAGCGGTGGTTGCCTGAGAAACTCCAGGCCATCCAGAATGCCATACAAATAGGAGACGGAAATATTTAGGCTAAATTCTAAACCATAATCATCACCATCATTGCCCTCTTAAAGTTTTACAAAAAAATATTTAGGCTTTATTATGTTTTACGCTAATAAGGAGAGAACGCGTCAATTAGGATAACAATGTCTTTTGTGCTAATTCCTCCAAAACAAACTCAACCAAAACGTTTACTAACCAAAAAGAAAGAAGAGAAGAAGAAGAAGAAAACTCAAATGATGACAATGAATCCATGACAGAGAAAAAATAGAGAGGCTTTAATATGTTTGAATTCCATCATAATGTCAGAGCGGTGGTTGCCTGAGAAACTCCAGGCCATCCAGAATGCCATACAATAGGAGACAGAAATATTTAGGCTAAATTCTAAACCATAATCATCAACATCATTGCCCTCTTAAAGTTTTACGAAAAGAAGAAATAATCACAACACACTACTACACATTATATTTATGGTTTAAATCTTTGCAACCCCCATATATTTACACCTTAATTTTATTTCATGGTAAAAATGAGGCAGAGATGAGGATGTTCTCACTAGACATTTGCAAGAGGGTGTACCTTGGTGTATGCTTTTTGCTGATGATATTCTTCTTGTTGATAAGACTAGAGAGGGAGTTGAAGGTAAACTTGAATTATGGATGTCAACCTTAGAGTCTAAAGGTTTTCGCTTGAGTAGGTCTAAAACAGAATATATGGAGTGTAATTTTAGTAATAATAGACCTAGTGAGCGGATTGTGACTTTGGGCGATCAAGTCAATAATAAGAGTACACGTTTTAGATATCTTGGATCTATTGTTCAGAGTGATGGTGAAATAGATGGGGATATTATCAGCAGAATTCAAGTTGGATGGTTGAAGTGGAGGAATGCATCGGGCTTGTTGTGTGATAGAAAAGTACCCCTCAAACTTAAGGGAAAATTCTATAAGATGGTGGTGAGGCCTGCAATGCTTTATGGTGCAGAATGTGAGCCATTAAAAGAGAAGCATAATGCCAAATTAAGTGTGGCAGAGATGAGGATGCTCAGGTGGATGAGTGGCTTTACCCTTAGAGATAGGATACGAAATGAGCATATACGTGAAAAGGATGGATAGCTCCAATAGAAGATAAGATTAGAGAGAGTCGCCTTAAATAGTTTGGTCACATAAAATGGCGGCCTTCCGATAACTAGGGGTGTCAATATTTGACACGACGCGAAAACCCGACCCGAAAAATTCGGGTTGGACCCGACCCATTTGAAAAACGGGTCAGGTTCGTAGATTTGACCCGTTTGAAAAAACGGGTCGGGTTTGGGTTGACCCGGCGGGTTGCCAGGTCAACCCGAAAATCTGTTTAATTTAAAAAAAACCGAATTCCCGCGGCCCTAGCCCGCACTGCCCCGCGCGAACCCGCGTACCGCGCTTGGGCGCGCTGCCGCCGTGCCGAACCAGCATGTCGCGCAGCCGAACCCGCCGATCGGGTCGGGTCTGGGTTGAAATGTCCGACCCGTTTACAAAAATGGGTCGGGTTTGGGTTGACCCGTTTAGATCCGAGTCAACTCGGGTTCGACCCGAACCCCCCGTCGATCCGAATTGACACCCCTACCGATAACCCAGTTAGGAGAGTAGAGGTATTAGATTTGACTTATGTTAAGAAACGTAGAGGCAGGCCTAAAAAGACTTGGTTAGAAAATATTAGGAATGACCTTTCTTTACTAAATTTAAATGAAAATTTGACTTTTAATAGGACACAATGGAGAAAAAGGATTCATGTAGCCGACCCCACATAGTGGGATAAAGGCTTGATGTTATTGTTGTTGTTGTGGTAAAAATGAGGCAATTGATAGGATTTCCATATAAAAAGCAAAAATATTATACCCCTTCAATGCAATTTCAATTTTCCTTTTTCATACCAAGAGATTCTAAGATGCATCAGCATACTTAAAAATTAGAGTCGAGACTAGGACAATTGAACTCATAAAGTAATTAATAAAAAGATTTATGCATAATTTAGTTAGCAAGTAGGAAGCCGACAAATTTTTCCATAATATATATATATATATATATATATATATATATATATATATATATATATATATATATATATATATATATATATATATATATATATATATATATATATATATATATATATATATCATATAAATAAAGAGAGAGAGAGAGTTATTGTCGACAAATTAATTAGCAATCTTATGACATTGCATTGAACAATGAACTTGAGAACTATCAAAAACTACTTCCCTCTGATATGAATTGAATTTATAAAATACCTTCACAGAAATTGCAATGAAAACATTAGAATTCAACAACAGTTCCTTGTTACCAACAAAAATATGAATCAAAATCCGATCATGTCAAATTTATGGTAATTTGTCTTCCTCTTCTCTCCCTCTAATCTCAAAATGCTGCCTTTTTTCCCCCTATGCAACTACATTCAATATTAGAGAAAGAGAGAGGATACGCATAAAATACAACTGAGTAGCTGATATTATAGGCAGATCTAATAGTATAAGATTCATGACGTATTACCTTTTCTATCTCTCACTGTTTTCACTGCTCTGCTCTCCCAATGCAATCCCTCTTTGAGGTGAGCATAGGCTAAAAAGATACCATTTCTCAAAGGAATTGAATCCACATAACCTTGAAAGTTCGTTAGGGATGTTAAGCCCTATAGAACTGGCCCAAGGCTAACCAAGAGGGGGGTGAATTGATATTTTAAAAAAAAATCTTTAGTCAAAGCACGAGTACAAACCAAATCACCACAAAAAATGCGGAAAAAAAAATGTGGAAGTTGTAAAAACAAGAACACAGGGTTTATAGTGGTTCGGTCAACTCGACCTACGTCCACTCCCCGGAGGCGCCCTCCGAGTATTGCATTGCAATTGTGACTCTCCTTTAGCCCCCACAGCTAAGCGGAGAAGCCTTTACAAACACCTCTTTTTGCCACACCCGGCAAGGCAAAGAACTTTCCTCCTTTTGCTTCCTCCTAAAGCAGACAGAGAACCTCGATCGATTGCTAGAACTTACCTCTCCCAACCCTTCCAAGGATAAGAAACTCTAGGGAAGAAGAAGTGGAACAATGCTTGGAGCAACCCTTGTGAATACCCTCACAAGCTCCCCCTCACAAGACCCTCTCTCTCTCTCTCCTTTAGGTTTTCTCAGGTCAAGACAGTAGCCAAGGATGTTCAAAAACGTTGAACAAGAGCTCTTAAATAGAAGAGCTTCAAGGGAGCTTATTAATTGCAAGTTGCCGACTATATCGTCCAGGACGATATGGACATCGTCCTGGCCGATCAGTACAAATCCCATGAGATCGGCCAGGGCATCGCCCTGAATGCAAACTGGACGATTGAAAATTGGCTTGATCGTCCAGGACGATATCACGATCGTCCAGGCCGATCAGTTCAAATCAGAGGAAAATCGTCCAGAGCATCGCCCTAAATTTGTGTTGGCCGATATTAATCGTCCAGAAGTAACTAAGGTTTTTGTCTAAATCGTCCTGGCCGATCCTGCGATCGTCCAGAACGATGTGATCGTATCAATCATCCTTAATTACTTCCTTGATTTGTTTGATTAATTAAGGCATAATTGTGAATATCGTCCAGGCCGATCCAAGATCGTCTTGGCCGATTTTTAAAAATACAGAATACCTTAATTGTTTATGGCGGCAATTTCTTTCTATTTTGATCCTATCGTCCTGGCCGATACATGTATCGTCCAGGCCGATTGGCTAATGACGGCTGCCTTAATTAAGAACCCCTGATTAGATTTCCTGTTTTAAGCCCGATCGTCCAGGACGATGTAAATATCGTCCTGGCCGATTTGAGTAAAAACAAAAATTCTAAGTCTCTCAAGTTTGTGTGTGTAGGGTTACTTTGCATTAGTCACATCAAAGATTACAATTGACTCAAGAGGGAAAAAATAAAATTACAGACTGACTCAACCCTAATCTACCCCATCTTGAGCTGATTCTGATTTTCGTTCAATCTTTGAGTCCTGAAAAGTCAGTAGAAAAAAGCAGTCGTAGTGAAGCAAGATTTGTTTGCTATCATCAAAATCATAATCTAAAAACATGTTTGTAACAAACCTATGAAACAATCACAAATACATAGAAAGTGAAACTGACATGCATAGATATATAAAAAGCAGTTACATTATCTTCCATATCAAAACCTAATTGCCTTGAAGACAACATCAAGATAGCACCCCGTTGGTCTAAAAATAAAAAAAAAATCAATGAAAAAAAAAAATAAAAAAATTAAAATTAAAATAAAAACAAATTAAAACAAACTTAAAAAAAAATTAAAAAAGATAGCCCCAGTGCCCCTGTCATTGTTAACAAATGCAATAGGCATTTTCTGAGAGGGAGCATGTCAACAAAAGCATTAGGCGTCTTCTGACATTGCATTAAACATAGAAAATTTCGTAAGTATCACAAACTACTTCCCCTTGAAAAGAAGTGAATTTATAGAATACATTCATAGGATATATAAATAAAACAAGAGGATGAACACTTGTTACCAACAAAAACAAGAATCACAATCATGTCAAGTAAAAGGCACTATATCTCTCTTAATTTCGATATAAATTTAAAATATACAGGAATTTTCCCTCTCTATACCTGTTTCTCTGCCTCCCATCTCTAAACGCTGTCATTTTTTTCCCTTATGCAACTCCAATCAATATAAGAGAAAGAGAGAGCATATGTAATAACTTCAACCGAAAAGCAGACACTATCAGCAGACCTAATAGTACATGATCCATGATGTTTTAACTTTTCCATTTCTCACTGTTTTAACGGCTCTGCTCCCCCAAAGCTATCCTGCTTTAAGGTCAGCATAGACTAAGGAATACCCTTTCTCAGGGGATCAATAGTGTAAGGAGTCTAAAAAAGTAATATACAAATATAGGATGAGAAGATTTTGGCTTTAATAATTTATATAATTAATTAGATATTAAGGAGGGCGAAAGATAGATGCATAAGTTAGCCAAACAAAGAGATAGGAATAGTAAGGATTTAGTTCAAGTGAAGTGCATTAAGGATGAAGTTCAAAAAGTGGTTTTACTAGAAGAACATATTCAAAAAAGATGGATAAGATATTTTGCTAAACTTTACAATGAAGATTGTGAGAATACGGTTGATTTTAGTGACCTTAGCATCCTAAATGAAAATAAAGATTTTTTTTATCGACGTATTAGTAAAACTAAAGTTATAGTGGCTTTAAAGCAAATGAAATGTGAAAAAGTTGTTGGACTTTATGATATTCCGATTAGAAATGCTTAGGAGATGAAGGAATTTCTTGACTATCTAAACTTTTTAAGATTATTTTGGGGACTAAAAGGATGTCAGATGAGTGGAGAAATCATGTGCAGTAAATGGCGAAATCCTAAATTATCACCATCGTTGCCCTCACAACTTTCACACATAGAAGAGAAAATCACAGACCGCTAATCTTGAAAATGACATCTGATTAGAGCTTTTTAATTGTATTTCAAGGCGGAGATGAGCCAACTGATAATCCTCCATCCGTGCAATTTAAATTTCCCATTTATATGGACAGATTGTGAGAAAATTTTCCAACATTCAAAAGAAATAGAATGGAAATGGAGGCTCTTCAATTTGTAAGGTAATGCAAAAGGAAAGGTAGTGCACTTAGATTGCCAGTAAGACATGCTGAGAATTTATATATGAAACATCTGTATATATATATATATATCTGAAACCTGCTTCAGAAGAGAGAGAGAGTACAATATGGCTATTGAATTCGAACACTAATAAATAAACAATCAGCTTTCTGAAAAGCCCTTCAAATTGAAGCATAAATAGGGATAATCATAACAAAGGTTGCTTGAGAATTTTCAAGCCATACTTGATGTTCGCCATTGCAAAACAATCATAAGGAAACCTTGGTTGCAGAAGATCAGTGACTAGTTAGCAATCACCAACTCACCAGCGCAGTTCTACCAACACATATCTCGATGATTACATTATTGAGAAAAGTACAAGTAACAAGCAAGTTTTGACTTTTGAAAATACCTACCAGCCATTAATTGTAAAAATATGCCTCATCATTAGGATAATGTGCATGTAAATAATCTAATATGCATATGTGTGTTACTATATATGGACGGGGGGCGGGGGAGGATGGATTCAGATCCTCTTGAATTACCAAGGTTGTTGCATTGTGCTTTGCTATCCTACTAGTTAAAGCCCTAAAATAAAAAAAGTTTTATCCCACTTCATGGGGTCAGCTACATGAATCATTCTTCTTCATTGTCTTCTATAAAAAGCCAAATCCTCATTTATATCTAATTAAAAAGTGATCATTTAAAACTTTCTAATCAAGACTTTTTAGGCCTACCTCTACCTTTCTTAACACAGGCTGGATCTAATACATATATTCTCTTAAAAGGGTCATCGAAAGGCCGATGATTTATGTGGCCAAACCATCTAAAGAAACTCTCTACTTGTATCTGCCATTGGAGATGCTGCAACATTTTCAAATATATACTCGTTACACATTTGGTCGCTAAGTGTAAAACCACTAATCCACCTGAGCATCCTCATCTCAGCAACACTTAATCAAATTTTATGCTTTTGTTTTAATGGCTAACATTATGTGTCATAAGGCATTGTCGGCCTCACCACAATCTCATAAAAGTATCCCTTCAATTTGAGGATTACGCTTCTATCACAAAGAAAAATTGATGCATTTCACAGCTTCAACCATTCAACTTCAATTACAATAATAATATCCCCCTCTATTTCACTATTGCTTTAAATAATAAACTTGAAATATCTAAAATATGCACTCTTTTTAATGACTTGATCACCCAATGTCACAATCCCACAACTAGATCTATTATTATTAAAATTAAACTTCACGCATTCGATTTTAGATCTACTCAAACGAAAAACTTTAAACACTTAGGCTAACCTCCATAATTCAAATCTTTCATCAACTCCCTCACTAATCCTATCAACAATAAGAATATCATCAACAAGAAGCATACACGAACGCACAATCCCTTGCAGATGTCTAGAAGGAACATCCACAACTAAAGAAAAAAAGATATGGGCTTAACGTTGATCCTTGATGTAACCCAATGAAAATAAAAGATACTTGATCAAACCATCTTGTGTTTAAGTACAAATTAAAACTCCTATATACATATCCTTAATCACTTAAATATAAGCATTACTAACCCTTTTCCTTTACAGAACTCTCCAGAGCCCTTCTCTTGAAAGTTTATCATATGCTTACTCTAAATAAATAAATATCATATGCAGCTACCATTTACTCTATCTATGCTTCTCCATCAAACCTGTCAACAAATATATATCTTCAATAGTGGACCTACCCACCATGAAATTAAGCTAATTTTGAGAAATACTAAAATCAAATTATAAACTATACTATATTACTCCCTCCCATAATTTTTGTACAAGAAAGCTGCTTTAAGAAGCATAAAGAAAGCCGTCCCAAACGAAACCTTAGGAAGCTTTAACCATATTTTATTAAAGTGCAGCTGCCACAACTCCAATCCTTGGAGAATTGAAAGCTAGCCGGAATATAGGCCACAACTGGGATTCCAGTCACCGACAAAGTTTTTTTCTTGGGACTTTTGAGTCAACCAACAAACCAAGGTGAGCTGCATGATAACAAGACTGACTCGCTAAGACATCAAAAAAGTTGACAACAAGCTTCCACCCTAATCTATCAACTACAACCACAAAACATAAATCATGACATATGCACAAGTTTCTCATTGAAGCTTATATCTATGGCATTACAGAAAGGGCAAGGGAAACTCATTTGATAAACAAACTAGAATATCACCCAAAAATCTTTTACCTTTATGCACGCACCTTCAAAGCCAAAAAGCTTCGGGACATTCTTGATCAAAAAGAACAATGTGGCATTCTATGTAAGAGAGAGAAAGAGAGGGTGGTTGGGGAGAGCAAGAGAGAGAGAGAGAGGCGAAGAGTGAGAGAGAACAAGAGAGAGTCTTGAGAGAGACAATGGAGGGGTGAATTAGAAAGAGGGAGAGAGAGATGCCAACAACTTGATATTGTAGGGTGAACCCATTAAGAAAGGTAAAGACCTTGTAATGTTGCGTATTTACTATATGCTGTAGCATTCATTAACAGTAAAAACTAAAAAATTGATTAGCCCCATTAAATAGAAAATCCTAACAATTTTACTAACTCTCTTATCTCCACACCATGGTAGCTTTATTGCTATCCTAAAGAATTTGTAAGTATATCTCAGTGACTCTCTTAATAAATAGCACTTAACCAGTTAAATATAGCACTTACCAGTTAAAGATACGAGTTTCACAACTAAGAAACATTTGAGTGTGCTGTATTTTTTTATTCTTTTAAAAAAATTTAAGACCAAAATGATCTTTTAATAAAATTGACGAACATTTTGGCCCATCATAGGAAGTTAAGGAACCATTTTAATATTTATATATTAAAAAAGCGTAAGAATCCTAGAGGAAATCATCACAGCATCTATAATGTAAATACAACAATAATGTGGTTTCAAGCGTCTTGCAAACAAATGCCTCTAGGAAAGAATCTGAAGCAAAGTTAGAACAAGCAGGTAAACAATTAAATATAAGCAGGATCTTGAAGTAGCAGCAACAATGGTAAAAGAAGCAATACTGTTGAAAGTATTTAATAGCACCACAAGTAGGTTGCTCGTGTATCTGCATGCCATCCTTGATGCCTCACAACTAGAGTAGAGGAATTAACTATGGCCAAATTGTCAATTGTTAACAGTAACAGTCACTGCCTTTCCAAAAGTAATACATCTAGTAGCCAGTGAAAAGTAGCAAAACTAGCAGCAAGAATTGATAATGGATAATTTGTAATAGTCCAAGCAAAGTAAGTTAGAGGGGAATTTATTAGCGAAGAGATGATTAGGGAGCTCAACTCAACAACTGAAAGAGCTAAGCTTCAAGAGTATTGAGCAAGAATAAGAAGAAAAAGAAGAAAAGAGCAAAAATAAGAAGGCTCTCATGCCAATAAATCCCTAACATATGACAGGTAGAGATGCTTTGCTATACTTTTATTACCATGCTAATGGGAGATGTAGTTGCCTGAGAAGCTCCAGGCCATCCAGACAAGTCATATAATAAAAAACATTGGAACATCTCATAGCCGCCATGTACAGTTGATGGCCTGGATTACCAATGTTGTTGCATAGAGCAACAATAAAGAGATATCCAAAGACGCCACCTGAAGCTTTCACGCTGTCCTCTCAGCTCATGCCCTAGTAAAAAAAAGAGGGGGGGGGGGGGGGGGGGGGAAGCATCTGTTACTTGCAGATATCAGGTCATCTTTAATGCCATTAAAAACAACTCAACCAATGAAAGATTCGAATAGTCAATGCATCACATCATCAACACTTAGGGGCTGTTTGGCATCAGGATTTATGCTAAATCCTGCCAAACGGGATTTGAGCACTCCGTAAATCTCACGGCAGAATAAATCCTCCGTTTCCCTCTTTTTGCCGTAAATCCGGGATTTACTAAACCCGGTAGTTCGGCAGATTTACAGAAGTCAGCCGAAGAAGCGCGCGAAAGGGAGAAAGTTAACTTCACAGCGAGCGAGCTCCCATCGTTACTTCCGATAGAAATGTTGTAACGTCCGATCCACACGAAATGACCTTCGTCGATGAAGCAAAATCGAACAACAACAAAGGAGCCAAAGAAGCAACTCATACAATCTTTACACCTTCGAGCAAACCGAACAGCAACGACGAAAAAGAGAATTTTAATACAGCAAACCCTTGACGACCATTACGGGTTAAATTAATTAATATAATTTTAATACTAATAAATAAGTAAATTGATTAAATTATTAAAAAGCATAATTAGTGCATAATTAACTAATTTAACTTATTTAAATAATTAATAATATAATTAGCCATTAAAATTTAAATTTTATTTAATTTTTAATAATAATTAGCTATAATTCCCTTTTCACAGCAAGAGACACTGATTCCACCACCATGCTTTAAAATTAGATTGGAGAGAGGGCCCTATAATTTTTACGGTTAGTAAGGAGAGTAAGTGTCAATTAAGTAAACTATTCCTTTTTCGCTAATTCCTACAAAACAAACTCAAACAAAAGGATCATTAACCAAAAAGGAGGACGAAGAAGAAGATGATAGGAAATACTTGATTTCAAGTATTCCCTAATCGCTTTAGCAACAAATCACAAAGCAAACTGCTGTCCACAGCAGGAAATCAGCCCAAAACAGTGGAAAAAGAGAGAAAAACTGTAGAATATGAGGAGAAAGGACTTGTATTTCACTAGAAGCCAATGAAAATAGCAAAGATACAATTTGTTCTTCAATTCGAGAGGAAGAACGTACTCTCCAAAGTCTCCGGCGAAGCCAAGAGCCAAAAGCAAAACCTAGATCTCAAAGAGAAAACTCAAATTCAAGATAAGATCCAAATTCCCCCCCAAACTCCTAATTATACAAAATTCATCATAAAAGACAATAAAGGACAATCATAAACTTCCTAAAACAGCCTCACACGTTCAAAATTTCCCTCCTAACTTTCCCCCTCAAGCCCCACGCGGATCGCGCCTTCCGCCCGCCCCGTCCGTCTCCGCCTCGCATAGAAATGGACCGGTCCCTGTTGGACCGGTCCAACCGGCCCAGGATGGGCCGGTCTAACATTACCGCCCTCCCAAAGAATCACCTTGTCCTCAAGGTGAAAATCTGGAAACTGCTGTTTCGCCATCGCGTATGGCTCCCACGTGGCCTCGTAGTCAGGAAGGTTCTTCCACTGGATCAACACTTCCTTAGTTCCCTCTTCTTTCTGGCGAACACCCTCAGCTCCAAAGGTTCCATGATCACCTCTAACTCCTCTGTAAGTGTCGGCGGTAGCTCGAGAATGGCGATGTGATCACCAATGACCCTTCTCAGCTGTGAGACGTGAAAAACTGGGTGTATAGTTGCCGATGGGGGTAATTTTAGTCGATATGCTACTGCTCCGATCTTTTCTATCACTTCATAAGGACCAAAGTACCTTGGAGCTAGCTTTTCATTTCTCCTGTTGGCGACTGTCTTCTGCCTGTATGGGCGGAGCTTCAAAAACACCTTATCCCCTGCCTCAAAATGGATATCTTTTCTATGCCCATCCGCTTGCTTCTTCATGATTTGCTGCGCCCTCAGTAAGTGCCTTTTTAACTCCTCTAACACTCGGTCCCTCTCCTCCAAGTACTCCTCTACTGATGAAACAGGAGTACTACTGCTCCCAAAGTGTACCAAGTGAGGGGGATCCCGTCCGTACAACACTTTGAATGGGATCATTTGTGAAGCCGAGTGAAATGATGTGTTGTACCAGTATTCAGCCCAGGATAGCCACTTCGCCCATAGCTTTGGTGTCTCTGAAACAAAGCATCTGAGGTACGTCTCCAAGCTCCTGTTGACTACTTCCGTCTGGCCATCCGTCTGTGGGTGGTAGGCTGTACTTCTCTTGAGCACTGTTCCCTGCAATCGGAATAGCTCCTTCCAGAAGTGACTGAGAAACACCTTGTCCCTATCTGATACGATCGCCTCTGGCACCCCATGTAATCTGATCACTTCTCTGATAAAGGCTGATGCTACTGTTACTGCGGTGTAGGGATGTCGGAGGGGAATGAAATGGGCATACTTGCTCAACCTGTCCACCACTACTAAGATCACTGTGAATCCCTCTGAACGGGGCAGCCCATCTATGAAATCCATAGAGATCTCCTCCCATACTCTACCCGGCAAAGCTAAAGGCTGTAGTAATCCTCCTGGTGACATAGCTAAGTACTTACTCCTTTGACAGACCTCACATCTAGCTACCATCTCCTCTACATCTTTATGCATCCCCTTCCAGTACAACTCCCCAGCTAGCCTCCTGTATGTCTTTTGTACGCCTGAATGACCCCCTATTGCACTCCCATGAAACTCCTGGAGTATGTTTGGGATGTGGATAGACGTCCGAGGCATCACAAACCTCCCCTGATACAGCAGCTTGTCTCCCTCCATGGAGTATCCTGGGTGGCTATCTGGTTCCTTCAGTAACTCTGTCCTGATCTTTCCCAAACTCTCATCTTTAGCGCTTTCTTCTCTGATGGCCTCCCAGTCAAGCATCCAGGGCACGGATAGAGCAACTGTCTGCAATTCCTCCATACATCTGGATAGGGCATCGGCCGCCTTGTTCTCCACCCCCGGCCTGTACTGGATCTCAAAATCATACCCCAGTAACTTGGACAACCACCTCTGATGCTCTTCCGTTACCATCCGCTGTTCTAAGAGAAATTTCAGGCTCCGCTGATCAGTCCTGACAACAAAGTGTCTTCCCAGTAGGTAAGGCCGCCACTTCTAAATGGCCAACACGATGGCCATCAATTCCCTCTCATATACTGATTTCATCCTTGCTCGAGCAGTCAATACCTGGCTGAAATAAGCGACGGGTCTCCGATTCTGCATAAGTACTGCACCCAATCCGTATCCCGATGCATCGGTCTCCACGATGAAAATCTGAGAAAAATCCGGCAAAGCTAGGACCGGCACTGTAGTCATTGCCTTCTTCAGGCTCTCGAACGCGGATGTGGCTGCTTCTCCCCACAGGAAGCCATCCTTCTTCAATTGCTCCGTAAGTGGCCATGCCATGGTGCTATATCCCTTTACAAATCTTCTGTAATACCCTGTCAATCCCAGAAATCCTCTCAGCGCCTTCAGATTCTTTGGTAGTGGCCACTTTAGCATTGCCTCAATTTTGGAGTGATCAGCTGCCACCCCTTCCTTGGACACCACATGACCCAAGTACTCTACACTGGCTTGTGCAAAGCAGCATTTTTTTAAATTTGCCCTCAACTGGTGCTCCTGCAATACCTCTAACACTTTCTTCAAGTGTTCCCAATGTTCGACCTCTGATTTGCTGTATATCAGGATGTCATCAAAAAATACTAACACAAACCGTCTGAGATAAGGTTTGAAGACCTTATTCATCAGGGCCTGGAAAGTAGCAGGTGCATTTGTGAGGCCAAAGGACATCACCAAGAACTCATAATGTCCTTCATGAGTTCTAAAAGCTGTTTTGGAAACATCTTCCTTCTTCATTCGAATCTGGTGGTAGCCCGATTTCAAATCTATCTTGCTGAAAATCACGGTCCCATTTAGTTCATCCAAGAGCTCATCGATGACTGGTATAGGAAACTTATCAGCTACAGTCTCCTTGTTGAGTGCTCTGTAATCTACACAAAAACGCCAGCTGCCGTCCTTCTTTTTCACCAACAGAACGGGACTAGAGAAAGGGCTGATGCTGGGTCTGATGATCTCTGCCTCCAGCATCTCTCTGATCAACTGTTCAATTTCATCCTTCTGGAACTGAGGGTAGCGGTAAGGACGTACACTGATGGGTGATACTCCCTCCCTCAACACAATAGCATGCTCATGCTCCCTCTGCGGTGGTAATCCCTGAGGCGGCTGAAACACCTCTTGGAACTGTTGAATCAACGGCTGAACGGAGAGGGGTATAGCTCCTTCCTCCTCCACTCCTGCCCCCTCCAAACTATGCAATTCCACCAGGTAGCCTCCTCCCTCCTGCTGAATGATTCGGATTAGGGATTTGAGAGAAACCCCGGCCTTGGTCAACCTAGCGTCTCCTTGAATCGTTCTCCTTCTCTCCCCTATCACAAGTTCCATCCTCAAAGTCCCCAATTAATCTTCGTCTCCCCCAATGTACGCAGCCACTTCATCCCTAGGATGACGTCAGTACTCCCCAATTCCAAAGGAAGGAAATCTTTCTTCACCTGGATTCCCTGAATCTTCAGCACCACCTCTCTACAAACTCCCCTACCCATTTCCACCTTTCCCGTGCCCATCATCACCCCATAGCCACCTGTGTCCACTAGCTCCATCCCTAGCGACTCCACTATTTGGGTGGAAATGAAATTATGGGTTGCCCCACTATCGATCAACACCACCACCTCCCGGTCAGCTATCTCTCCTCTCACCTTCATAGTGTGACTCGGAGTGAATCCCACTACAGAGTTCAGAGAGACTTCTGCTACATCCAGATGCAGCTTCTCATCCTCCTCCACCTCGGGGTCATTTCCACCTCTCTCTTCGTCTTCCTCATCTTCACAAACGAGGAGAACCTGAAGAGATCGATCCTTGCACTTGTGCCCCGGCATGTACTTCTCATCGCATCTGAAGCACAACCCTTTTGCTCTTTTGTCCTGCATTTCTTTGTCGGTCAATCTTTTGAACTGTCCCCCATTTCCTCCTCCACCAGATTTCTCTTTGGGCACCTCCCTCTGATTCCCTGGGGCTACCCCTTTTGAGGGTAATACAGCAGTAGTCATTTTGTATGATCCTCCTGAGTAGTTGCCTCTAGCTCCTCTTTCTGATCTCTTCTGATCTTCCACCAGTTGTGCAAGCTCCATGGCCTTGCCCAAGTTCCTTGGCTCCAGCACTCTGACAGCTGTTCTTATCTCCGGTTTGAGCCCCTTCATGAAATTCCCCTCCAGGGCCGATTCAGAGATGTGATCCAGACGGCTAGCCAAGTACTCGAATCTGTCCCGGTAGTCGACCACGGTCCCCTCCTGAGTCAGAGCAAAAAACTGTTCATAGAAGTCTCCTCCCCCATCGGTTCGGAAACGTTCTAATAAACAATCCTTGAACTCTCTCCAGTTCCTGATAGGCTCTCTCCTGTCTCGCCATTGATACCATGCCAACGCCTTCCCTTCCAGACACAATCCTGCTGCCGTCAGCTTTTCATCATCTGTCAACCCGTTGACAGCAAAGTAACGCTCCACCTTGTCGATCCAGCCATGGCCATCTTCCCCCTCAAAGATGGGCATCTTCAACTTCCTCACCTTCGGATCCCTTCCGTTACCCTGGTAATCTCCATAACCTCCCATTCCTCGAAGATGAGGAGCTCCCCAAGTGTCCCGGTCCTCCCTCCGACGTTGGTATCCAAGTCCATCGTCATAATCCCCTCTTCCCCTTTCAAAATCAACACCTCGACGCTGAAATTCAGCACCTCGACGCTGATATTCTTCTCTTCTTTCGCCAAAATCTGCACTTCCTTCATACTCTCCCCTCCGGCCTTCAAAATCCACACCTTGACGCTGAAAATCAGCACCTCGACGCTGAAAATCAGCACCTCGACGCTGAAAATCAGCACCTCGACGGTCGTTTCCCAGGCTCATCTCCTCTCTAGACAGTGGCTCTAGAGGTGGCATGTCGTCGTCTCCCTCAAGGATCTCCACAGCCGGATTCCTCCTCCCCCGAAGCGGGTTCGGATTTCCTCCTACGCCATGGTCGCCGACAGTTTCTCTTGCTTCCGACGCCGTCGGATTAGTCTTCATCTCAAGTATTTTCTTCATCATCTCTTCCATAGCCGCGAACCTCCCTTCCAACCTATCATTGTTGGTGGAGATCTCCAGGAACTTTCCTTCCAGATCTGTCTTCAGTTGTCCGAACTCGCCTTCTAATACTTCCACCTTCTTTCCGGCCATCCTTCTTCTAACGGATCCCACAAATTCTTCTTCCGGAAAGGAAAAACTTGCTGAAATTTCAGAATTTCAGCCGCCGGTGGTCCCGAATCGATGCTCTGATACCAATTTGATAGGAAATACTTGATTTCAAGTATTCCCTAATCGCTTTAGCAACAAATCACAAAGCAAACTGCTGTCCACAGCAGGAAATCAGCCCAAAACAGTGGAAAAAGAGAGAAAAACTGTAGAATATGAGGAGAAAGGACTTGTATTTCACTAGAAGCCAATGAAAATAGCAAAGATACAATTTGTTCTTCAATTCGAGAGGAAGAACGTACTCTCCAAAGTCTCCGGCGAAGCCAAGAGCCAAAAGCAAAACCTAGATCTCAAAGAGAAAACTCAAATTCAAGATAAGATCCAAATTCCCCCCAAACTCCTAATTATACAAAATTCATCATAAAAGACAATAAAGGACAATCATAAACTTCCTAAAACAGCCTCACACGTTCAAAATTTCCCTCCTAACTTTCCCCCTCAAGCCCCACGCGGATCGCGCCTTCCGCCCGCCCCGTCCGTCTCCGCCTCGCATAGAAATGGACCGGTCCCTGTTGGACCGGTCCAACCGGCCCAGGATGGGCCGGTCTAACAGAAGATGATGAAAGAAAAAGGCTCGAAAGATGACAATGAATCCAGGACATAGAACCATAAGAGAAGCTTCACTATGCTCGAATTCCAATCATAATGTCAGCTGTGGTTACCTGAGAAACTCCAGGCCATCCAAAAGACATACCATAGGAAACATAGCAATATTCCGGTAAAATTCTAAACCATCATCATCATCATCGCCCTCAGCTTTTTACTGAAAGAAAAAAAAAATCACAACACACTATAAGTTATATTTGTGGAACAAATCTTTGAACCTGCAATATATTTATGACTTCTTAATTTTATATCATGGAGAAAATGAGGCAACTGACAGGATTTACATATAAAAAAGCAAAAATATTAAACTCCATCAATACAATTTAAGCTTTTTACTAAAAGAAGAAATAATCACAACACACAAGTTATATTTGATACAAATCTTTAAAACAGCCAGATAACTAGGCCTTCTTAATTTTATATCATGGTGAAAATGAGGCAACTTTTAGGATTTCCATATAAAAAAGCAAAAATATTAAACTCCATCAATACAATTTCCATGGCAAGAGATTGTGAGATGCATCAGCACACCTCAAAATTAGAATCGAGATAGATAATTGAACTTATAAAGTAATTAATAAGAAAATTCTGTATCATTTAGTTTGCAAGCAAGAAACTGACCACTCTTTCCATTACATATATAGATAGATAGATGGAAACAGAATATCAAAAAATGAATAAGGAATCTTCTAACACTGCACCAAATATGGAACTTGAGAACTATCACAAACTACTTCCCTCTGATATGAATTGAATTTATAGAATACCATAGAAATTACAACAAAAACATTAAGGATCCAACAACAGTGCCTTTTTACCAACAAAGATATAAATCCTTGTTCTCAAATATAAAACACTCCTGGGCATTTCTTTTGAAACTTTACCATATGCCTTCTCAAAATCAACAAATATAATATGTAGATTCTCGATGCTCACTCTATACTTCTCCATCAAACCTCTCAAATATATATACAAAATGAAAAAAAGGCACAACAAGCTACTATGGTTATTGCACCATGCTTCATAGAAATAAAGAGAGAGAGAGGGCAATTTGAATAATAAATTCCAATAGATATAAATAAACCGCTTTCTAAAGGTCCTCTCACCTTAAGAATAAATAGGGAATACCATAACATCAGTTGCCTGAGATATTTCAGGCCATCCTCGATGTTCGCCATTGCATTTCTTATTGTAACAGATATAAATAAACTTCTTTCTAAGAATTTTAGTAACTATTATTGAAGCTTCTTGTTATTCTAAAGAATTTGGAAGCATATCTCAATGACACTCTTATTAAATAACACTTTCAAGTTACTGATATACATGTATGTATATGTAAGTATATATATATATATATATATATATATATATATATATATATATATATATATATATATATATATATATATATATATATGTATGTATGTAAGTATATATATTCATGAAGAAAGTCGATATCAAATATGTCAATCCTATATTCCATTCCTACCACCCATAACTTCCCAATAAACTTTAATTTTTTATTTCTTGCACAAAAATTTGATGTATTGATGGTAGATATTAAATATTAACATTTTAAGTATTAGATACGTAAACAATATAATATAAAATGATATATACGTAAATCCCCTTTTTTTTTTTACTTTAGACAAAACAATAATATTTGTAAAACTCATGCGTTTGAAACACTTTATACTTATTTCTAAATCACCATCATTATAAATATGTTGGTAAAAAATAAAAATCACAATTTCTATGTTCTCAAGTTCTATGTTTAATTCATTTTCTTTAAAATCTCTCTATCTTCAGTTTATAAATATGTTGGTAAAAATTAAAAATCATAATTTTTATTTAGGGTATTAAGGTCTCTAATGTCAATCGTATACTCGCAATCTTCATTGAAAAGCTTATCAAAATATCTCATCCACCTTTGTTGAATATTCTCTCCTAATAAAAGTGTGCTTCCCTTGAACATAATCCTTAATGCTTGATCTTTATACTTAATGATTCCCTTGAACATAACTCCTATCTCTTTGTTGGACCAAATTATACATGCATCTTTCGCTCTACTTAGTACGTAATGTATTATATAAACAATTAAAAACGAATTTTTTTTTGCATCACATATTGCTATCGTAGTATTCAAGAATATGAGAATGTGATTGACTTTAGTAACCTTAGCACCCTAAACGAAAATAAAGATTTTTGTTTTTATCGGTGTATAAGTAAGATATAACTTAGAGAGGCTTTAAAGAAAATAAAGTGCCAAAAGCTGTTACACCTGATGATATCCCAATAGAGGTGTGAAAATGCTTAGGAGAGAACAAATTTATTGGCTTACTTAACTCTTAATATTATTTTGAAGACTAAAAAGATGCCAGATGAGTGAAAAATGAGTGTATTGATTCCTATTTTAAAGAATAAAAGTGATGCGCAAGATTGTGCAAATTATAGAGAAATGAAGTTAATATGCCATACTTTAAAACTATGGTAGAGAGTTATGGAGCATAGGTTGTGACGTGATACTAACGTTTCTCAAAATTAATTTGGATTCATGCCGGGTACATCTACAAATGCATTAGGGATCTTCTGATATTGCATTAAACATAGAACTTGAGAACTATCACAAACTACTTCCCTCTAATATGAATTGAATTTATAGAACACCTTCATAGAAATTGCAATGAAAACAATAGGATCCAACAATAGTTCCTTGTTACTAACAAAAATAAGTATCACAATCAAGTTATGCCAAAGACATATCATCACTCTTAATCTCCCTCTCAATGTCAAATAAATGATAATTTGTCCTCTACCTCTTTTTCTCCCTCTAATCTTTTTTGGGTTGTCAAGGAGAGTTTTAAGTTCCGAGGCAAATTTTCAAAAAGAATATTGGGTTTGAAATAAGATACTACCCAGAGATTTCACTCCATTTTGTGAGGACCATATGATATGGGCTTATGTTTCCTATAGGCGTGAGTCCCTATAGTTAATTATCCCTCCTGATAACGAGAGTATTCAGGGATGATAAGAACTTTAATCGTATTGCTTACCACCTCATTAAAAAGT